>BGKB01000046.1:433537-600337 GCA_003116975.1 Aurantiochytrium sp. KH105 | reverse complement strand
GCCTCTTAATCGATCATTCTGATCTTAATGTCATATTCTGGTCCGTGAAAGACCGATAGCAACAAGTATCCAGCGTGATTCTCCTTTGCTCCACTGATCTCCCCCAAAAAATCATACCCCGATTTCCCTCATAAGGAGTCTGGAAAGCACACGCGCGATACCTTTTCGTCCCTCACAAGCAACAGTGGCATGCAAGGAATATTCGTTACGCCGTTCTATCAATCAAGAACGGCTCGCTGCCCATCTCTCTCTCTCTGTGTTTCCTTTATTCGTCGGTCTGCTTCCTCGGCTGCCTAGCGCATGCCACTTGCTCCACAAAAAGGTCGCAGTGTCGGAAAACTGCTTGCTTCCAAACGCGGCGTGCACTTGCTACTTCTCAGAAATCGGCAAAGTTGGCGCCAGGCGTCGCCGCTCGGACCATCTCGTGTGAGATCAATGACGAGAATTCGCTCGGGTGCGATGCCGGCAAGACCAAGGAGGTGATCGCGATATCTTCGTTTGTGCAAAAATTCGCGTACGGGATCCTCTGACCCAAAGACGAGACGATGGTACATTGACGCCGTTGCATATCGTGACTTAGATCTTCGCGACGTGCCATGTTTACGCTCCAAGCTGCGCATGCGACAACGCATCTCCTTCCACCAGGCGTCAAGATTTCGAACAGTCAGCACAATTTTTGCGTCTGGGTTGAAGCGCGCTGCCTCTTGCACGAGCATGGACGCAGGAGACCCGACAATGGCATCAACACCATGGAAGATACCATTGTAGCCAAAGTTTACAGGTTCCTTTGTGTCTTCCGTAAGAACGCGGTGAAGATTTTGCGAAACCTTGCGGCACTCACTGCAAGAGTCAGAAGAAGACGATGATGATGATGACGACGACGACGAAGACTCGTACCACTGACTGGCGACCTTGAGACCCAGCTTCTTCAAGGCTTGCGCGAGCATTGCGCCTCCAGTAGCATCAAGACCAGCTCCTATGACGCGCAGGGCGCCCAGATCGCCAGTGTTGGCCAGCGTTCGTGTTGAGAGTTTGTGAACCTTGCTTAATGGATCGCTCACCTGCTCGTTACGCATGAGCAAGGCCAGCTGCCTGCTCGGTAAAAGTCGCGGCGCTCGCCACGAACCAGAAACACGCAACGGTGGGCCCGCGCCGGGGTGCTGTGCGTCTGTAAGAAAGCGACCGAGCCAGTCCCAGCGGTCGTCTTCCTCTGCATACGCACAAAGAAGTTTCCGTCGCGCGCGCGGAATGACGTGAAGGGCACGATGGTAAAATGCCTGATATTGCTTTTTCCACACGAACTCGTTGGCCGTTAGATTGCCAAGAAGCACTTCATAGACTTCTTGCCGGAGGAGCAGGCTCACGTCGCCCGAAAACTTGCTGACAACAGACTTAAAGGACTCGTACCATTCATCGACAGGGCGCACAGTGAGCACAATCTTTGCCTTTGGATAGGTGGCCATGAGCTCTTCGAAAAAGAGGGCAGTGGTGTCATCGACCACTGCCTCGTAGGCATCAAATTTATCGAATCCAGGAAGACCCGGTCGCGACATAATGTCGCGCAATGTGGAAGCAACTTCGTCGCGAGACGCTGTCTCCCATTGAAGACCATCCTTGATGTACCGGTGTACGTGGTCAATGCCCGTGCCAGGAAAACCAACACCGATCACTTTTACTTTTCCGCGGCTTGCGATGCTGCTAGCCTCGTTTCGAGGGCCATCGAGAAGGCTCATGCCATCGTCAATTTCGTGAAGTACATTAAAGTCAGCATCGGGAGAGGCGTCCTGGCCAAAGTCGTCGGCTGAGCCGTCTCCGTTGTTTTGCCACTCTTCTGAATCTTCTGGGTCATCGGACTCGACCACGAACGGATCCTCGTCGTCTTCATCATCGGAATCCATGTTCTCATCAGGAGCACTCACGTCTACAATTTCCGGAGAGTGACTGTCGTGAAGGGAAGCATGTTGCGAAGGGTTGCGATTGTTTCTGGCGACACTGCCGCTGTGTGTCTTTTGCTTCTGTTGCATCGAATTGATGCCTTCGTCGTTGTCGTCATCGTCGACAGTACCTTCGTCTGTCTCCTCTTCACCCTCACCCGTTCCATCCGGAGCACCATATTGCACCCGTGCAGGAAGGACAGGGTCTCCGTACTTTTTCTCCAACTTGGCAAAAAGCTCTTTTTCATTTCCAGCGTAGCGCGCGAGGATCATGGGCACGTCACCCAGGAGCTGCGGGTTGTGTTTTTGATAATAAGCATGGAGACGCTGAGGATAGTCAAGACCCTCATCTTCACCGTCGTCTGCTCCATCTTCGTCGTCGTCGTCTTCCAGCTGACTTGAGAATCCCGGAGCCCCAACGCTTCCAGGCTCGAGCTCGTCGCTGGCATCATCCGCGGAGACAATCTCGATGAGCTTTTCGGCGCCTTGAAAGCCTAAAAAAATAGTAAAGGCCGCAGCAAATAGCAAGAGTATCACCTTGATCGAGATGCCTGAGGCCGGCTTTGCTGCCGCGACGCTGCGCGTGGCTGCTGCTGCGCTGGCGCGCCCAAGAAGACCTTGATTTCCAAAGCGGATCTCGTGGTCTCCTTCATCGTTGTCGTCGTCGCCGTCGTCGTCGCTTCCGCCGCCGCTGCACGAGGAGACGCCTTCTTCGTCCGAGTCGGGGCCCTCTCGCCCGTCGGCGATGCCCTGTCCGACCGCCCCAGCTTTCCTGCGTTGCATCGCGCAAGGCGGGCAAACTCGTGAGCGATCGTGCTCAAAAGTCAACGAATTGAAGAACTGGGGTCAGCTTAGGCTGAGCGGCAGACTGATAACAACAACATGTTCAAGACTTGCATACTCCTGGAAAGAAAAAGAGATCACGAACAAAAGGACGAGAGCACTACGAGGACACATAAGCTTGCCAACTGAGCGCAAAAGCACATCGGGAAGGAAGTTCATGAACTTAAATGAATGAATGAATGAATGAATGAATAAAAAAAGGAATCAAGGTGAGATCACCTTGCTATCGCTGTCGGCCCTCTCGGCCTCGAGATCCACGAGCACAAGCAAATCATCACCGAGACAACGGCGCTTAAGCTTGCTAAGGAGGGAAACTATGCCTGCAAAGAGAGTGAGCACGAGCAAAAGACCAAGAAGCCAGACGATGAGAAGCGACGACTCCGTTGTCAGGAATGAATACACGGGCTCGAGCGGCATGCCGTTCTGATCGCGGGCGAGCATGTAAAAGCCGTGAAACAATGAGTAGAGAGATCCCCAAAGCCAGAGAAAAGGCAAGTGCACCGGCACGGCAATATAGCCACAAAGAAAAAAGTCGATGCCCATAAGGACTACGTTGGCAGCATGCTGACTGTAGGATTCAAGATTCAAAAACATCTCTCTGTTGTCCTCAGCGGCGCTTGGCAGCAGGATTCCCCAAGTCACGCAGGCAACAAGCATTGCACATGCAAACTCAACTTGAGATACGACCCAATGCACACGCTCGAGTTTGCCCATGGGTCCAGACGGCTCACGCACGAGCGATCGAACGGAGAGGAAGACGCCGAGAGCAAAGTAGGCCAACAGTAAGTAAGAGTTCCATACGGTGAAGAACCGCAATGAGGAATAGTCTGTGCGAACCTGTTGTCGAATCTGCAGGATGATCCAGTAGAGAAAGATGACGCTCCGGAAGACCAGAATGATGCGAGGCCCGGCCCAGCGCCAAGGCGAGTGCGTGCTAGCTGCGCGAGGCACATCAAAGGAGGTGCTTGCCTTTTTCCAAAGAAGAAAGAAGCAAAGGATCATGACGCCGAGGGGAAAGCCAATCGCAGCAGCATAATTCGCCGGAATTGCCTCTGCAAATCTGTCACACATTTCGTCCCGATAGCCGGCATCGCAGTCGCACGTTGGGCTGCCGTTGATGATCTCGCACTCCCCATACACGCATGGCCCCTCGAGTACCTTGCTAAAGTCCGCCAGTCCCTCCGCGAGGACGGAGCAGGTCGCACCTGTCAAGCCACATGCACACTCGCTCATTTTGGTCCAGCTTGCTTGGACCCGCCACGAGCGCCTTTGCTGCTAGCTTGCGGGCTTGCTCTCGGCTTCTCAAGCTCTTGCGCCTCCCCCGTGAGCGCGGCACGAGTTGCAGCCACTGCTGCCACGATCGCAGCAGCAAAATGGGTTTGGCCGGAAGTACTTTTGCGACGGAGTGGTCCAAGTCTTGAAAGAGGTTGTACTACGTAGGCTTTGGTGCACACGTTTATTTTTTTTTTTAGACGCATCTGCTGCTGCGGCCAGCTCAAGGCAAGATACGAATGGGTTTCTCTGTCTCAAGGCGGTCGTAACACGCGCTTGCACCTTGCGTGTGTACATGGCCTAATAGAGCTATCTATTTTCACGAAAAGAAGTGAAAAAATAAAGAGAAGCGTCGAGAAGCGAATGAATACTTTGGCGTCGCGGAGACTTGGGCTCCGCGTGATGAATGAATGACTTTGTGAGGTGAGGGTGTCCCGAATCATTCTCTCGCTTGGGCCCCACCAAATCTCGTCAGTACCGCTATTACCAGCCCAGCACCGTCGCCTGGGGTCTGATCAGCGCAGGGCAACTGTCGCGTCTAGACGGACGATGCTGACAACCTGAGCTCCCTTTGCAGCCTCGCTTGCGTTCTTCATTTCCTGCAGGCTAACTTGAGTTTTTCGAAAGATTCCTTTCGAGCCACATGAGAGAAGCCGTCCCCCGGACTGCACAGACCTAACCAGCCGCAGCCGTAGCCAACTTGCAACGTGCTGTTTGTTCCCCGAAACAATCGGTGCAACCAGCGTGCGACCATTGTGCAGGAGTACTAGTATAGTTTTATAGTAGGCCGGCCCAGCTGGCGACAGCATTGCAGAACCAAATGATAAACAAGCGAGCGAGGCGCACGAGCTCACGCACAGAGGAGCGGGGCAAGACCGACAGCGCGTCGAGGCGCTTCCTTCCGCTGCGAGGCGGTCGCGTCCACAACCGAGAAGGCTAGCTGACCAACGAACAGACTCCAGTCCAGCTTGGACGCAAAGCATGAGGCAGCGGACGCCACGTGCCGCGGACGAACCTGAGCAGACGCAGGCGCAGGCGCAAACGCATACGCGCGAGAAAGACGTCGAAGGCAAGAGCAAGAAAGACACGCCGAGCATGAAGTCCAAGGCGCCCTCTTCCGACAAAGGCGGGGCCGCGCCCGGGATCATGAATGCGCCAGAGCTCACCTTACTCGCTGTGCCGAATGTGCTTGGCGGCCTTGTTCTCGCCTTTGTTGTGTACAAGGCATCGATGGAAGCTGGCCCGATGCGATCAGCCTTGTGGCTCTGCGCATTTGTCTCGTTTGTTATCTTTACCTACTTTAACATTGGCCAGGCTACGACAGGCAAGATGGTGGACGGACGGTCTGCGACATGGAGCGCCGTGCCCGAATGCAAGGTTGCCTTTCTAGGCCTTGGAACGATGGGATACAAAATGGCCGGTAACTTGCAGGCGCACAGTCGCCTCAAGGTAGCCGTGTGGAACCGAAACGCCAATGTGGCTGACAAGCATGCCAAGGAGCATCAAAGTGAGATGCACGCGAATGTCAAAGATGCAGTCAAAGATTGCAAGTACGTATTTTGCTGCCTGCCCACAACGCAAATCGTCCGCGAGGTTCTCAAAGATGTCACGGAGGAGACGACGGTGATTGACTGTACGTCTGGAGAACCTGATGCTTCGCGCGAGCTCGCAGAGGAGCTGAGCAAGCGTGGGATCCGCTATATTGATGCGCCGGTGAGCGGGGGTCCCAAGGGCGCTTTGGCCGCGACGCTAACCATCATGGTCGGCTGCAAAGACGAAGACACGTTTGACGAAATTGAGGCCCTTCTCGAGGTAATTGGTCAAAAAGTGATTCATGTCGGGCCCGTTGGCAGCGGGCATGCTGTCAAGGCTATCAACAACTCCATGAACGCAAGTGCTTTGCTTCTCAGCGCAGAGGGCCTCCTTGCACTTTCGCAAGTTGGCGTCAAGCCGGATGTTGCTCTCGATGTGATTAACGCCTCGTCGGGCCGGAACTTGTCGACCCAAGAACGCATTCCTAAATTCGTCCTCACGGGAGATTTCAACTTTGGCTTCAGTCTCAAGCTCATGAGCAAGGACAACAACATTGCTAGTACTCTGATGAAGGGCCCGCTCAGCGACGGTTATGCCACGCGGACTGCCAAGCTTCTCCAAGAGGCCTGCGAGGAGCTCGAGGAGGGCGCGGACTTTACGGCTTGCGTCAAGCTTCTCGAGTCTCGTGTTGGCGTCCAGTTGCGTAGCGAGCAACGTCGCGAGGAGGATGAGGAATAATGTGCCCTTTCTCGCGTTCTTTGCCGTAGAGCCTCTCTGTTTGGTCTTGCGAGATGGAGAGATGAGCACAGCAATCGTTTGGTTGTTTTTTGGGGATTCGGATTTACCGATTCAGGCGCACGTGAAAAGGAAAAAAAAACTATTTTAGCTCGAGCTTGATCATCATGGGGGACGCACGATAGCGCACGCACGATAGCGCACGCACGCAAGGAGAAAGAGAAAAAGGAGAAAATGAGAAGAGATAAAGAGAGAGAGAGAGAGAGAGATCGCTCTTGCGCGCCCTTCCTTCAATCATTCACTCCTTCATTCACTCGTTCATTCATCTTCCCCTCCATCCTGCTGGGGACCGCCACGAACGACGCGAGCCTGCGGGACTGGTGTAAGAAAGAAGACACTCAGCAGGCAATTTCATCCACAGGAGACGTCGCGGGCTTCATTCACCTCGGCCGGGCCATTAGATCTGGGCCGAAAACACAGGGTTGTGGCGGGCAATCCGCGGGCCCTCCTCGAGATAAGCCTCGCGCGTGTGGCAGACGCGGTAGAATTCGGCGGTAGAAGAAAGCATGCTGCCGCCAAACCAGACTGCGTACCGCTGGAGGGCGTGCGAGACAACATTGACCTCCATCTCGGAGCTGGCGCCCGCCTTGAACTGAGGGTTTTGTGCCCAGTTCTTCTCAAGACGCGTGTTGACAATCTTCTTGATGTCGCGCTGCAGACGGCGACCAAAGTCGCGAAAGAGCGAAGAGCCGCCCGAAAGAACAATGTTACGGTACAGGCCTCGTCGCGTATCGATGGGGCACGAAAGGATCGACTTGTCTACAACACTGGGGAGCGGCGTGGAAAACTGCGGGTTGAAAATCTCAGGCGAGAAGAAGATCTCAGGCGCCAAAAAGCGCTCGTAGCCAACATCGCATTCCCATGCCTTGCCGGTGCGCGAGTGGATACCCTGAAAGAGCTTAAAGTACTTTTCGGGGTCGTTGTCATACTTGGTGAATTCGCGCACAAGGTCCGGGCACGTGTAGCAGTGGCGCTCCTTGAGAGACTTGGCTGCCAAGAGAATGTCCTCAGGCGGGATGGGCTCCTTACGGTCCCGGAGCATGCCAGCAATGAAGTTGGTCACGTCGCGGCCAGCCAGCGGGATGTGCTTGATGCTCGACCCAATGACGTAGCCGTCGGCCACAGGGATGACGTGGGTGACACCATCGCCCGAGTCAATGACGGTGCCGGTGAGCGTTCGCTCTTCCAGTTTTTTGCTGGTCCAGCTCGCGGCCAGAGCGAGAATGGCCTGCACGGCAATGTAAAGTCCAGGGACGTTAAAGGTCTCGAACATGACCTCGGCGGTATACTCGCGGTTCTCTGGCGTGTTCAGGGGCGGCTCGGTGAGGAGAAAGTAGTGGTCTTCGGGTTCGCACTTGAGCATTTTGAAAATGCACCTTTGCCACATCTTTTCCATGTTATCCCAGTTCTCGATGATGCCGTGCTTGATCGGGTAGTTGATCTGGTACGAGGAGGCGTGCGCCTGCGCCTCGTTGCCCACGTAAAAGTCCAGGTCGCCCAGGCCTTCGGCGTTGCGAACTGTACCGCGTGTGCCAGAGTCATTCAGCGGGTTGGCGATCAGCGTCGGGATGATGTAGTTCGGCTCGCAGTTGCCGGCGTAGCCCATCTTGGTGTATCCGGTGCCATTGTCGATCACGACGGCAGGCTTCTCTGGCATGCTCATCTTGGTCGTCTAAGTGTTCGTCCGTTCGTCCGTGCCTAGATATGCGAGCAAGCGAGCGTACGTGTCTGCGTGCGTGCGGTCGATCGATCGATGCAGCAATGCAGCGAAGCGTATACCGGAGAAGGAGCGAGCGAGCGAGCGAGCGAGCGAACGAGCGAACGAGCGAGTGAGGTCTCACGCACGTTCTTACTTACGTGTCTCGCGAAGTTCGATCGGCTCGCCGCACACGAGGTGCAAGCTCCACCTCTTCCTTCCTTCCTTCCTCCCTTCCTTCCTCGACGCCGGCCGGACCTCGCGACGAGAGCCAGCTTCTCGCGAGCGCGCGCACAACGCGAGCGAGGGAAAGAAAGAATGAAGGCCTTGCGCGGATACGAGGCGATCAAGACGAGGAGGACGAATGAACCTCTCGCCTCCTCCGCGTCTCTCCCGTCTCGTCGCGCAGGCGGCGGCGGCGGCGGCGACGACGACGGCGCAGGGCGCGGGCGCAGACTCGCGGCCGGGAAGCGCGGCGGCGGCGGCGGCAGTGGCGGCGGCGTGCGTGCGCGCGGGCGCGGGCCTCTCTCGATCTGGTCTGCTGCTCGAGGCTCGCGTGCTTTCTCTGCGTGCCAGGATCTTTGGCGATACCTCACTTGCGCGCGCCATTGCGCACTTGCGCGCCGCCTTTGCGGGACTTGCGTCGGCGCCAAAGCCGACTTGCGTCGCGCGCGGCCTCAGGACCCTCTTTCCGCGGGCAGAAAACGTCGCGTCGTGCCCCCCTACACCCCTCGTCGGAAAAACGTGGTGCCATAGTAGGGATATGGCACGCCGCGGCGCGCCGCCCCGGAGAGGGGCAGCGCGCAAGACTTGGCGGGGGGAGGTTCATTCACCTTTTTTGTTTTTTGGAAAGAAGGTCAAGAAGTCCGCGCCCGATGCATGGAAACATAGAGGTGGGGGCCTGCCTACTAGTTGTTCATGAAGAGAAAGAGAGTGGTTAGAATACCTGCCTGCCTGCCTGCCTGCCGGCCGGTTGGTAATGATGGCCGGTGTTGACGGAAGTCAAAGCAAGATACATGAACATAATTTGGCTTTCTTCTGTGGAAAGTATACGCATGTCAATCTATCTGGTCATGCATGCACGGTTGCGACGTTTTGTTGGATCCCTTGACACCATGTTGAAGAACAGGTCTGGACTTGAAGAGGTTACAAAGATGGCATCGGCCATGTCAAGCCCCTTGCTTATTTTTTCTTCCCTCCCCCAATGAAGATTTCCTTTTTCTTTCTTTTTTTTCACGAGGCCGTCGGCTTTGCTCCTTCGCGAGAAGAATGCTCGTCATTCTGTCCAAAAGGTGCCAAATCGTTGTAGCACTTGTCGAACTGCGCCTTGATGCAAGTGTAACCTTCGGCGGGGAAGACAGCGCGAATGCTTGTAGTAGCTACCTGACGCGCGCAAGACTCCTTGAGCTGTTTGCAGATCATGTTGTCTTGCTTGTCTGCAAAGGCGTCGGCCCCGACAAAGGCCTTGCAGAAAAGCTCACCCAAGATGTTGTGGAAATTGTCGCGGCATTCCGCCTCACGAGCTGCGCGGATTTCCGAGCAAGCAAGACCATTCGGTTCTGCAAGATCTCGTCGCGAAACGCAATGGTCAAAAGCATGAACGAGCTCGTGACGTAAGGCTTCACGGACTTCGCCCCGAGAGCGAAGCTCATTGGCACACATGACGATGCGCGGCTGCTCCTCGGATGTCAAGTCCTTCAAGTTTGGCGCAGCAAAGTATCTGAGACACGTTGAGTGAGCATACATGACCAAAAGGAGAGAAACTTTGGATGCACAAGGCAAACTTACGCTCGCGCAAAGGAAGAGGCAGCGCCATGGTCCTCTGTGCAGTCACAGACCTCGACTTCGAAGTGGACTTTGGCTCTCACCGCTTCAATCAGGCCGCGAATCCGCGAGTCATTCTCTACGAGTTCGTCTACAGTGTCTTGGCAGCTGCGCGATCGATCAGATCACACCATGAGGGTCGCGTTAGTTTTCATCAAACAGATAACTCGATGAGTAGAGCACGGCTTTCTGGCCAGACGCCAGCATCGGTTGCCGATCCGTCTCTTCCTCCCCCTCCTCCTCATCTTCATTTCTTGTGCTCTTTGCGTTGGGGTGGCTCGAGCCTGGTTGGCGTCGTCTCCCTCATCCTAGTAGTCCAAAGCCTCGCAAGGGAGGAAGAACAAGCAAGTCTGCGTGCAAAGGGGCAGAACTAGAGCGCCAGGGGTCGCGTCGGATTCCTCTCTGAGGCCGTAACGTACTCTTCGAGATCCATGGCCGCAAGCCAGACGCCGCACGCGGCACTGCATGCATCTCAGACCGCAGCGCCGGCGCCGCCAGAAGAAGAAACAGGCCCATTGGCATGCGCATTCGCGATAGACCACTTTTGCTTCACGCGAACAATCGTATATTATGAACACGAGCTTCGACGGCAGAAAAAAGCTGTTGCAAAGACGTCGGACGCCAGTACTGGTAAGCACGGACCGACTCGCTAGTAGAGCGCAACCTAGGGGGAAACATCTTACGCCAGACATACATATTCCTTGTGATGATTTTTGCACTGCAAGCTTTCTGTACGCAGAAGCTCTGCCATTTACTCCATGTATGAGATAGTTTCATCATACTCTGGCAAACCTACCGTTGACAGCGCGATGCTTTGCAAAAAATAAAAGAAGCCACAAAAACTTAGCATGTAGTGATGACTTTTCCGTGAGTTTGTGTCTCCTTTTTTCGCACGTTTACATTGCTCGTGAGCAAGTATTGCGCCCCGAGCCGATTGGCTTAGCTGATAGGCGCACGTCTCACGAACGCATTTTCTGCTATCATCAGCCACGAAGAAAACTCCTGGATTTTGCGGTTTTCTAGAAAATAAAATTTTTTAAAATAAAAGCCGAACAAACAGGGCCAACTCTCACTCCTCGTTCCTGCAATTCATCGCCGTCGACCGGTGTCTTTGCCTTTTCCCCTCCTGGGCCTTTCTTTCTTCACATCCCGTACTTCTTCATCTACGAAAGAGATGGTCTTTTCAGCGCAGACCTTGTCAAATTCTTTCCCTCCACACCGCGTCCTGCCGAGTCATCTCTTCTCCCCATGGTCCGCTTCTCATCGCAATCATCATCGTCTACAATTAGCCATTGCCGCGGCTCGCGACGAGCACCGTCCTCTTCGCCCTCGCCGTCTTCAGCTCTCCATCACCACTACCAGCAGCATCGCCCAAGAGCACCTTGCACACGCGAAGCACCTCTCGCATCTTGCTCCTCCCTCTGTTCCCTTCTTTCAAGTTGCTTTCTCTTTTGGCGAAGAAGAAAAAGACGAAGAAAAAGACGAAGAAGAAGAAGAAGAAGGAGAAGCAGAAACCCAATTTTCTCGCACAGCGGCACACAAAACCCCTTCTCCACCTCGCCGCGCCGCGCCGCGCCGCGCCGCGCCGCGCAGCGCCGCTCCAGGCAGAGATCCCCTGGCACGCGCACGCAGCCAGACCCCGCTCTCGCTCTCGCTCTCGCTCTCGCGCGGGCGCGGAGGCGAGGCAGGCAGGGAGGGACAGAGGCCGGCCGCGCGATCGAGGCCTCGGCGTCGCGCGGGCGCGTCTTCGCTCCGTGCCTCCCGCCCGACGCGACGGCGACGCGACGCGACGCGACGCGACGGGACGCGGCCGCCGCGACGCGATCTCGGACGCGAAGGGCGCGCGAAGGGTGCGGGAAGCGCGGCTGCTGGCTTGGCCTGGCCGCGAGTAGTCCCAAGAACGCCTCGCTCGTTCGCGTGCTCGTCGCAGACCCGCAGCGCGAGCCCGACGAGCAGAGCGCGAATCTCTACTTACATCTTCCCAAGCCGGAACGTTGGCCTAGCTTGCGGTGTCGGCCATGACGCCCGGCAACCGGCGCAAGAGCACGGCGGCGGCGACTACTGCTTCTCCGGCCTGCAGCGTTGTCGTAGTGACGCTTATCGTCGCGCTACTCTTCGTCTTTGCGGCCGGCGCTGACGTGGGCCTGGATGGGCGGATGACCGACACCGAGCCCGGGCCGAGTGGCTCGTGCGTGTCTGCGCAGGCGTGGAACATGGATCCCATGATCAAGGTCGTGCAACACCAGCAGCAGCACAAGAAACAGCAGCAGCAACAGGAGGAGGAGAGTGACGGTCGAACTCCCAATGAGTTTCACCCCGAGTACCCAGAGATCGAAGTCATGCACAACACGCATGAAACCGGGTTCTCGCTGTCTGGAGGCGGCGCGCGCGCCTACACGTGCTCTCTCGGCTACCTGCGCGGCCTCCTCGACGCAAATCTTCTCAATCGCACGAGATACGTTAGCTCCGTGTCCGGAGGCTCCTGGGCCAACGCTGCCTTCACCTACTATCAGCCCGAAAAGATTGGTCTCAGCGACGCAGATTTTCTTGGCGAGATCATTCCTCCCGAGAAGCTTACCATGGACGCACTTGGCGACCTCGACGAAAAGTGCGCTCGCGCGTCGCCCGTGAAGCGAGACTTGCTCGAGCAGGTTGCCCTCAAACTTCTCTGGGACCGCATGGACCCGCCAGAGGTATACCCCGCAGCCATCTGGCAGACCTTTCTGGAACCTGCTGGGATCGAGTGGGGCGACCAAGCAGCATGGTCCACGGAACGTCGTGACGCGGTTGTTGCGCGGAATCCGGTGCTCAAGAATCAGTCGTTTGTAATTCGCTGTGGAGGGGCCGATGCTTGCTCGAATCGCCCCTTTTCAATTGTCAATGCGGCAATCCTTGGACCACTTGTGGTCGAGCCCTTTAGCGTGGACGATGACAACTACGTTCCCATTGAATTCAATGCGCTCTACGTTGGGTCGCCCCAGTACCTGGAACTCAAGTATGCACCGCCACGCCCAGCGAATCTGAGCGTTGGAGGTTACGTAGAGACTTTTGCCTTTGGCGGCGTGGTGGACAAGGGTTTTCCCGGTCTCGGGCCGTTTAATTACACGACCATTCTGCAAAATGTCCCCATGCCCGAGGAGCAGTTCTCGCTCGGCCACGCCGTCGCGGCATCCTCTTTTGCCCCAGGGTCCTTTCTTTCTGGCTCGCCTCTACTCGCGTACCTTGACAATACCATTGGTATGCGCGTGGAGTATTGGTCCCCGGTCACGCGAAGCATTGACGAGCCTGTGCGTTCGCAGGCGGTTCTCGTTTCAGATGCCGCCAGCCTGGAAAATCTCGGCATTCTGGCGCTCTTACGGCGGCGTTTGCGCGAGGTTGTCGTCTTTATTCACTCGCCAATTCCACTCAGTCCGCGCTCGCGCTACAATCCTTTTCAGCGAGAACCGGGCATTCTCGAAGTGGACCCTGCGCTCACGTCTCTCTTCGGCGTCGACCATGAGAAGAAGTCAGTTGTAGAGAACCTCTTTCACAATCAGGTCTTTCCCCGTTTCCAGCTCGTGGCGCTCATTGATCAGATGCAGCAGGCTCAGGCCAAGGGGCGGGGAATTGTGGTTCGCCAGGCGCTGAGAACCATCGAAAACACCTACTGGGGAATTGGCGCAGGCCACGATGTAAATGTGACGTGGGTGTACCTAAGCCGCGCACTCGAGTGGGAACGTCGTCTTCCTGAAGAGACGCGCAAGCTTGTGCAGCCCCGCAAGCATGTAGATGACCCCACGAGTCTCCGTCGCCACGGGCCGTTTACTTCTTTTCCGCACATCCCCACATCCAAGCTTCACTACTCGGCCGAGCTTGCGAATCTTCTTGCCAATCTTGCTGGCTGGGTATTTCAGCAAAACATCGAGCTCTTTGAGCAGGCCCTCGATCCCCCTGGTTGGGCAGATCGGCAAAAGCACAGGCCGCACCCGAAAAAGCCTCGCTCGCCGAAGCACAGACACAAGCACGCTTCATTCCGCGGTGGACAGCAGGGAGCAGATTCGCTGATGGCAGCGACCTGATCGATGCACGAGGTCATGGCTGGTTGGCTGGCTGGCTGGCTAGCTGGTTAGCTAGCTGGCTGGCTGAGCTAACACGTCGTTGCTCCTGTTTTCTGGGTTAGTTAGTTGTTCGTTTCACATCAAGGCAGCTCTCAAGCAAATTATCATGCATCCATCCATTCATCCATCCATCCATCCATACGTCCATACGTCCGGTAATTCATTTATGCGTTGCAACCACGCACCTCATTATCTCATAGTCAGGGGCCGGCGAAGGCAACGCTTCATAGCAAGAAAAAAACATCGACGGGTGGGTCGAACGAATGCTTTTGCTCCTTTGAGGACTCGTTCCAGATTTTTATAGTAAAAAGAAGTTATTTATTTTCGTTTCACATCACTTTACAACTCATCTTCGTGAGCAAACAGGACTTCACGAGGTTGCTCGAGAGAATGCGTCATGCGGCTAGATGCAATCCAAGGTATGATACCCGAGAAAATTAGCGTTGCAATGACCCCAACCATAACAATGTACATGGTCATGCGAGTGTCGCTCATGTCCTCTCTTACCTGAGGTGCAGCATCCGCGTCAGCGTCTGCATCATCATCAGCAGCAGGGTCAAGGCCCTGCGCTCGACGTTCCCACTGCCGCTGCAATTCTGCTTGAACGTCCGGGTCTGTAAGGTCGATGCCATGCTCCTCGCGCGCCTCGCGAATCATTTCCTTTGTGGGCTGCTCAAATGAGTTGCTGGCGAGAATTTTCTTTCGCATCAAGCTCTCTTCAGCTTGTGCGATGGCGTCCTCGACCTGCGCAGCGTCACTGTCACGCCCTTGCTGCCGAAGGGAGGCGGCCACATCCTTGTACATGAGAATCTCTTTTTCCGCAGCATTTCCTACCCCACTTGCGTTTTCCTTTCCTATAGTGCCCCTTGCACTGGGTTTGGCGGTGCTCTCGTCGTCGCGTGTTCCGAGATCTGCCCGTTCGAAGATGCCAGTAAAGGTTTTCTTGTCACTTTCGCGCTGTCGTGTTCGCTGAGCGACAAGCTCGCTGTACATCTTGCGCAGTGCACGATCATCGGCCTTGAGGGCCAACGCGCGCTTAAGGTCTTTGATGGCAAGATCGAGATCGAGAGCGCCGCAGCTGACGGGAATGGTGCGCGCCTGGGCCCGCCGGTACAGGGCCTTGACATTTGTCTCGTCAAGGTCGAGGGCGTGCGTGCAATTCTGCACGCAAGTGTCCCAGTTGTTGAACTTTTGATGGCAACTCGCAGCGTTTACGAGCGCAGTGGCGACGAGCTTCTTCACACGCTCGTCTCCGAGAAAGTCTTGACGATATGAAAGGTGCTCATCCTTGACACCCTTTTCTTTGAAGTTGGGCTCTGAGGTTGCAATGTACCAAAAGCAACCGATACACCTCTCGTACATGTCGCTGGCCTCTAAAGCGGCGCCCTTGGCAAAGAGTGCGTTGCCTTCATCTTTAAAGCGAGCTGCTGCTTCGAGGCGGGCCTCAACGTCTTTGAGATTCCGCGCCTCTTCGACGGTCTCGTGTCTACAGTGGAACAAAGTATTCTGCAAGAACGTCGGTTGCGCTTCGAACTTCCGTCGCTCCGCCTTGACCTGTTCGCCTTTGAGCGCCGCAGCCTGCTGCAAGAGCTCCTGAAAGCCGCCGCCCCCGCCGCCGCCGCCGCCACCGCCCATCATCGTTTTCTACTCTTGGTCGAGCTTGCCCTTTCAAGTGACAAGCGCGAGCGAAAACCCGACAACCTCTCGCCTCTCCACCTGCGCCAGTCCCCCGTGCGTCACGGCTCTCGGCCCATGCCCGCCGGCGCGCTTGCCCTCGACGGTTCTTGGGATTGTAGCGTTTTCTAGGCCGTTTCAAGTGACGAGCGACTCGGACTTGGAGTGTTTCTTTTCTCGAATTTCTCTTCTTGGCGACTTCCACGCTTTATCTCGTTCTCAGCTCGATCAGGCGAAGTGAAGATGGCTCCGCGTGCGGGAAGAAGAGTCATCCGAGAGAACGGGCGGGCGTTAAGAAATCAGAAACCGAATGAAGCTTGAGTTTGTTTTTACCAAAATGAAAAGGTGCGGAATAGACCGCTATAAAGAGAACTTCGGCAGGCCCCACAAGTCTTGCGCTTTCGTTTGCACGCTAACGTTTGAGCACTTGCGCTTGAACTTGCGCTTTTAGTTCATAAGCCCAAGTTCCTGGAGGCGGGGCCGCGCACGCACATCGACAGCGTTAAGAGCCTCGAGTACAGAAGGAATCATGTCCGAGGGGCGATGGGCCATGTTGCAGTGGCGACGACGACAGGCAATGCCATCACGGCACATCTTGTCGGTTTGACCCGCCATGAAACCCTCCAAGGCCTCGACCTGCTTGATCCACACGGATTCGAGAACCTTGACCATCTGGTGGCCATACTTGTCGAGCAGGTCATGGATATTCATGTCCATGAGAATCGGTTTGTTGAACTTCTCCTTTTCTGCATCGTAGCCATACGCGAAGAGCTCGGGTTGCACCAGCGTTGTAATGCGATCGAGCACCGCCTTGCGGTCTTCTTCAGAGCAGTCAAAGCCGTGATACATGACCCAATACGTCTTTCGCATGGAAAAAGTGGAAAAGGGCTTGCTTGCCACTGCCGTCAGACCCAGATTGTTCCAAGCGTATGCAGTGAGCTCGCCTTGCGCGGCTTCGCTCTGGGCAAGGGTCTGCTCCTCCATTTTGGCTGCGAGCATTTCGAGCTTGGACAAGCCGCTAGGGGGCTGAGCCTTTTCCTTTTCCGCCTTTTCCCGTGCGGCTTCTTCCTCGCGAGCGGCCTTGCGCGCTGCGACCTCCTTCTTGCGCTCCTCGAGGCGCTTGCGACCCACTTCGAGGCCTGTAAACTTGTCAATGTTGAAACTCGAAAGCAACAGCGAAAGCATGTGAGCATCAACGAGACGCACACTCATGTGCATGCGCTGCATGACCATACCGCCTGGTTTCAGGTACTTGTAGGCAAAGTAGAGCTGCGAAAAATGCAAGAGATCTTTGAGCTCGTTCATGTTGGGTCCATCCCATTCCTGATGAATAGTGATGCCGACAATGACGAGATCGAATCCCTCAAAGTCCAGCGGCAAGCCTGTTGCCATCTTGAGGTCCACGTCCTCGCGCGCCATTTCGATCACATCACCAATATACGGGTGAAAGCGAGGATGACGGTCGAGCGCTTCGACGTAAATGTTGCCGCCCTCACCTGGATCCAGGGTGACGCCGCAGCCATGAATGTTTTCGTGCGCGTTGAGGAGAAGATCTGACATGCCGCCGGGAGCGTAGCCAAAGTCAATGAACCATGCATTCCCTTGGCTCTCTGCAACGTCGATCATACGCTCCGTGTACGCGAGACCGTTGTCAATATCAACGGCGTACTTGTAAAACTGTGTAAAGATGGGCTTGATATCAGCACCATGGTATGCTCCTGCGCGCTTCCCCCCGGAGTCGCGCGTTGACTTCTTGCGCTCGAAAAAGTGACTAATATGCTTGTTGGAGTATCCCTCTGATCGTACGCGGGCCCAGGTACGGTAGGTTTCGCTGTTGCCTTCGAAAAATGTGGACAATGCCACAGTTTCCACAGAGTGCATGTCTGGGTGCCGCTCCTTTTCGGCCTCTTCCCGCTCCTTGGCAATTTCTTCTGGTGTTTTCTCGCGAGCATCTTCAGCATTTTCTGCTCCTGCTGTTGCTGCTCCTCCTGCCCCTGCTGATCCATCGCCCGAAGGGCCATTTGTGGAGGCTCGCGAGGGTGCTCCAGGCTTGGCTACAGGTGTAGGTGCAGATGCAGGCGTCGGCGCGGGACCAGACCCCGGACCGGAGGCTAGTTGAGAATTTCTAGTGCGTGCATGGATCTTACTCCACGAGACCTTGCTCTCGTTCAGGCTTTGCTCATGAACCTTGGGCAGGAGCGGCTTGGGTCTCTCTGGCGCATCGAGTCGGTCCCAGCGGCTTCCGCCGCCGCCGCCGCCGCCAAAGCCACCGCCACCACCACCAAAGCCGCTGTTTCCGCCAGCCCCGAAACCACGTCCCGTGAAGCCTTGGCTCGCAGGAGGTCCAGGCGGAGGCGGACCAGGCGGGGGCGGGCCTGCATCATTTCCAGCGCCTTCGGCAGCTTGTCCGCGCAAGTGCGGCGGGACGTACTTGGGCATGACGAGCTCGCGGTCTTCTTTCTCGCGTCTCGATGCTCCGCGGCGTCGCAAGCGCTCCTCTTGCAGCTCTGCTGCGTCGCAGTCGCTGCTTTCGCGGTCGCCGCTACCGCCGCCACTGCCGCCGCTGCGTGCGCAAGCCGCCGTGCGCGGTCCTCCTCCGTCGGCCGGCACCGATCTGCCGTTCGGATCTGCCGTTCGTCGCGCGGGAGAGGCTTTCTGGATTCCTTTTTTTTTTTCGTCATTGGTTTTGACCGAGTCACCATTGTTGCTTGCCACTTTGATACGTAGTAGTAGGCCTATCATCTTTGCGTCCATCTGCAGCTGACTGTGAGTAGACGAAGCTGTGAAGCCGCGCGGCAAATCTATTGCCCAAGACTGTGGCCGCTCAGGACGAGATAGACTGTGCACGACAATCTTTTCCTCATGGACTTGATCACGGCCACTGATTCTTTTGCAGGTTTTTGAGGGCCGCACGAGGAGTGGCGACAGCATTGAATCGTGCGAAGGCAACAAAAGTACTTGACAATACCATCTCATGACTGTGAAAGTCCAAATTCACAGTCAGGCAGTCGATCCTGCCAGGTTTTCACGCAAAGATGACTATGAAATCATCAAAGTAAGTATACGCGCTCGTAAGAAATGCGCACCCTTTTGGCAAACAGGTCCTGTGAAGGCAAGGTGAGGGAGGATCCACGCCGTGCCCAATAGTCGTCTCATGATATGTGATTCCGATGACACGCAAAGCGCGTCTTGTATCGACTCTTGGGATGATGACTTTAGATATTTCGCAGAAAAACAAAAAAAGCAAAAGAGCATTTGCTTGTGCGCATCGATCAGGAGTACTTTGCAGGTTAATTTTATACGGAAGACATGAATCAAACAATATGAGAGTTCGAGGATGTGTTCAAACGGTCCGCAGACGCCGAAGACTCGGAGACATCGGCCGACGCAGGGAACGAAGGATCGCCAACACCATCTGGAGCAACGCTAGTGGTCTCTTGGGCTTCTTTGATAAAGGAATTAGCAGACAAGGCGGCGTGAATCCAGGACACGACGACGACGCCAAAAACCAAAGCGATGGGAATGCAGCCTGAAGAAGAGCTGATCGAACCGAAAAAGAAAATGACAATTTGCAGAACCACCGATCCGCCCGACTTGGACAGCCGATACGCTACAACATCGATGGCGGCTTTGCCCAAATTCTTGGATGAGGCGTCGAGAGGGATAAAGATGATCTCCTTGGTAGCATCAAAAAAGGCGTACTTTGCGGCCTTGGCAAAAAGAACAGCTGCACCGCCAAAGTAGGCAGCCCAAGGGATAGAATCGGCAATGTAGACAGCGCTCGGCCCCGACATAAGGTCAGAAAGAATGGACACCAAGAAGAAGAGCGAGCCTGCAACTGCCATACACACTGGCGTAAAGAGCACGGCTGGCGCGTACCCCACGCGCTGCAAAATGACGCGACCGATAATCATAAAGGCCATCGACACAAGCCCTGTGACTTGCCAAAACATGCCCATAAATCGAGAGTAGTCGTTCGGCTTTTCCAAAGCCTTTTTGACCTGGCCTTTCCAAGAGACCTCGACCAAACTAATGGAGATGCCATACGAGACTACAAGAATAGCAGCACATCGCAGCGGCGTTGACCCAGCGAGCGCGCGGAGACCATCGAGCATGGAAACTTTGACCTTTTTGGATCGCCTCTTCTTCGCTTCCGCCTCCTCGTCGTCCGCGCGCCGGGCTTTCCCGTCTGCCCAGGCTTGATCTGCAAACTCATCCTCGGTCTTTCCGCCTGCGCCAATACCGTCAGTGACGCTTATGGAAAGGCCGACATTTTCGCCTGCCAATCGTGGTGAGAATACTTGACCGTCACTGGGGCCATCCGTATGATGGCCAGAAGCATCAGCTGCATTTGACAGCGTCGCCATCGAAGATGCATGCTCGCTCCCACGGAGGCCACTGGCGCGAGCATCGTCGCCGCTAGCGGCCAAAACGAGCTCCTTCACTGCGCCACTTCCCGTTCGTCGCTTTGTAATCATCGAGTCATGCGGTCCGTTTCCGAATTGGGTCTCGCTGCTGGCGAGCGCTTGGCGTTTGAAGGAACCCGATTCAGAAGGGTTCGTGTTTGCACCATCAAGATACCGCGCGCGCTCATGCATGCGCTCGAGCCGAGCTTGCCTCCGATGAACCACATCGTAGGCGATCATAATGACAACAGAGCAGAGGATCATGAGCAATGAAATACCGAGAAGCGTGCCCTGCCATGCCTGGTCGAGAGGATCCATTTTTTGGCCCGTGAACGGGAGCAAGATGTCGCTGAAAACGCTGTAGCCAACGCTTTCTTCAAACTCTGCGACCTGACGAGCAGCTTTGAGCTCTTTTGAGCGGGAAGACTTGACGCGCAGATATGCGTGGGCAGCAACAATGTCGCGCTCATTGGCAAATTCACGCAAAAGGTGGCCCGCCACGACCATGCCGAGGTTTCCACAGGCACCAATGAGCGGGTAGATGCCCTTGGCGTCCTCGACCGAGACGATTTCGTTGGCAACTTTCCAAAACATGAGCTGACACACGGCCGAGGCCCAAAGCTCTGAGATGACGTAGAAGAGGCCCAGCAACCAGTTCTCGATGAGGAGGCGCAATGGTTGAGCATTGGGTGGCAGAACCTCGCGGAGCCACTGCGTTGTGGCTTCGGGGACGAGCTCGTTCCGGATGGGGAAGAGGACCCAGGCAAAGACGAGGTAGAAGGCGTTAAAGCCGAAGATAATGACCATGAAAAGCTGGCGCGGACTAAGCCACTCTGACAATTTGTAGTACACGACAAAGTACGCAAAGCTTGCTGGGATGACGACCCACGATTTGAGAATTGGAATGGCTTCGACGCCAGCTGCGCTCGTCACCAAAAGGGTGTCCTTGCTGTCGCGCAAAAGAGTGTTGATCAGGAGCAAAAGTAGATACATGAGCATGAGGGGCGCCGAGATGCTCCTTCGGAGCCATTTCGAGAGCCAGGCCAGCGTGTTTTGACTTCGCGCGCGCCAGTGCTCCGGGGACGAGACCAGCGAGGGCGGGTTGACCTCGGCGAGGCGGTCCACGAGGTGGCCGCCGACCCTCATCGCTCTGCCTCCGCAAGCTCTTCGCCTTGGCCGGCCTGCTCTCTCGCGACGTTATGCCCTTTCGTCTGCCCGCCTGCCTTCGCCTGCCTTTCTGCCTGCCTTTCCGCCTGTCGGTCTGTCTCCGTCTGCGAAGACGGCTCGCACGGGCGGCGCGAGGAGGGCCTCCGGGGCGCGGCACGACGCGGCCGGGCGCGACGCCGGGCCCCGCCTCGGCGCGGGCGCGCGGCGGGCTGGGGCGACCGGCCTGGCGGGATGCGAGCGATGGGCGCGAGGTGGACGAGCCGAGCCGAGCCGAGANGCGAGGTGGCCGAGCCGAGCCGAGCCGAGATGGCGAGGTCGGGCGCGCGGGCGAGCAAGGCCCGCCGCCGCCGCGCGCGGCCCGGGCGGGCGGGCGGGCGCTGCGCCCTCCGCGCGCCGAGGCGGGGCCGCGGGAGCCGCGCGCAGCCGGCCTCGCACCCGCGCTCCGCGGGGCCCTGCCGCCGCCCTCGCGCGCAGTCCGGGAGCCGACGCTGCCTCGCTCGGGTTTTGTTGTGCAGAGAGCGGCAGAGAGAGAAAGAAATGAATCCAGGGAAGAGAGGAAGAGAGTGGACCCAGAGAGAGAGATGGCAGTGGACGGAGAGATGGATTGAGAGCAGGGGGACAAGAATGGAGCGGTCGACGTCGATGCGTCTCTCCTCCTTGGCTGCGCCCGTCGCGGTGCTTGGGAATCTCCGTCACGAAGTTGGCTTTTGGGCAGCAAGTCTAACTTGTCATTCGCTCTTGTCTTCGGACTTAAGGGAGCGAGAAATGAGATGAGATGAGATGAGATGAGATGAGATGAGATGAGATGAGATGAGATGAGATGTGATGTGATGTGATGTGATGTGATGAGATGAGATGAGATGAGATGTGATGTGATGGGATGCTCGTACTGCACTGCCACGTTTTATAATCTACGTGAGAAACGAGAACTGAGGTCAACATGTAGAATTTTTGGGCCGCTCAGCTACGAGCTACGAAAGAGGTCTTTAGGATGTATTCGAATTTGAATTTATACAAGGCAGAAAGAAAATAGAGAAAGCCACAACTCTTGTCAGGCTGTGTGATGGTGAAGAGGCATATGAAATTGAAGAAGTAGAAGAAAGAGAGGTCCGGCTCTGCCGGCAGGCAGACAGATATCAATCAAGGACCCCGTGTACTGGTTGCGCTGCGAAGGCTTGCTGAGGAAGCTGTGCTCACTGTGGAAACAGACTTTTTGCGAATGATGTTCAGCTCGAGCGGCATGGAATACGTGTAAAAGGCTAGAGCAGCACATACAGCTGCGAGAAGAATAAAGCTGAAAAAGAAGTCAAAGGGAAAGGGAAGCCCATTGTTGACCGACCACGCAAAGGAAAAGCCGGCGCAAAGTGGTCCCAAAGCCTTGAAAATAGAGCCGAGCGACATGACGATTCCGTTCACGGTCGCCCGCTCATGAATCGCGCAACTGTTGTTCGTCATGATATTGCACTGCGTGAAGCAGACAATATTGAGAATGCTGCCCGCGCCTCGATACAGAACCAGGACCACGAGCAGCACATGGCTGTTTTCCCAATGAAAGAGCCCGAGAACAGGTGACACCAAGTAAAATGCGCCGGAAAGAAGCAGCGACCAGCGCAACAAACTCAGAGGTTCCTTCCAGGCCTCGCTAATGTATCGAAATATGAAGGCTTGGAAAAGTAGCAACAAAATGGCAGACGCACTAATGGTGCCGCCAATGGTGCTCGCAATGAAGCCAAATCCGCCCACCTCACTCTTGGCCATGAGCCAGAGCGGGAAAAGCTCCGATGAGTAGATGGAAATGAAAGAATAATACCCATACATGTAGCAGGACTTGCGAATATCCTTGCGCTGCCAAAGTTCGTAAGTAACCCGCAAGAACTTGTAAAAGCCGCCGGACTCAGGCGCTGCTGCCATATCCGCGCTCGCATTCTCGCGAGAATTTGCAGACGCAGAGGCAATCTCGACGACGGCATCGTCTTGGTCATACGCTTCTAACGATTGAGATGATTCACGACGCTCGATGCGTGAAAGTTCAACATCACGCACCAAACCCTCGCCTTCAGCATCTTCGGTCGTATCGACCCTAGCGTAGCGTGCCGAGCTTGACTTTGCCCCACAGAGAAAAGTTGTGAGCGGTACCGCGTTCGGTAGTGTTTCCGGCAGAAGAAAAAGGATTCCCAAAAAGGATGCCAGCGAAAAGAAGGCAGATACAATGTTTGGCAAAAGGTATGGAAAGTCGCGAAAGAGCTGAATCTGCGCAATAGCCAAGTTCGGGTACTGCGTGGCCGGGTCATAGAGAATGCCAGAAAATGCAGGGCCGAGAATAACGCCCAAGCTTCCCGCGCCACTGACAATATTCATGGCCATGCTCTGTGCCGTAGCATCGCCAGCAGCGAGCTCGCTTGCCACAGTCTTGGACGTACCCACAACACCCGAAAAGAAGCCAGTGCACAAACGAGAAAGCACAGCAATTTCAAAGGAGGGCGCGAAGCCGAGCATGAGCTGAAAGACCACCATGGTCGAGCAGCCAATAAGCAGAATCGGTTTTCGGCCGACGCGATCCGCGAGGAAGCCCCAGACCACCGACGTGAGGACGCGTGAAAACATGAATGCGCTGGCAAGGACACCAGCGTGGTACCCGGCCTCTTCGTTGGTGTTGCCTGTAAATCGGACGACCATAAAGCCTACGTAAGGAAAGATGTTCGTCAGACAATAGGAGGATGCAAAGACGGATGACGTTGCAATCAGGATTTTCCAGTACGCCTGCCTGGACGTCTCTGTCGGTTCTTCTAAAAATCTTGCCGAAGAAGCTTCAATGATTTCATCTTCCTCGTTGTCCGTCATCATTTCTCCGTCCAAGCTCGAACTGCTCGAGCTTTCCCGCTCGCCGACGCTACCACTGCTATTAGCATTCTCCTTGATGTTGCTGTCCATGTTGCTGTTGCTGCTGCTGTCGTCGTCGGCCTCGCTGCCGTTCCGCAAACGCCTCGGCCGCGAGGTCTCGGCGCCGCCGACCTGCCTGGGTCTCTGCGTCGATGCCGGATCGGTGCGTCAGGCCCTGGCTGCTTTCGCCACTTCTCGCGCGCGCAAGGAGCCGAGAGGCGCAAAGCGGCGGAGGCCCGCGCGCAGGGCCAGCCGTTTCACGCTTGCGCGTCTGTTGCGAGCGGACAGCCAGGCCTACGCCGAGCGTATGCCGTTGGCTGACTGCGCCTGGGATAATTCGCTGGTTTGGGAGAGGTTGGATTGACCGCGAAGTGAGTGCGTCATTCATTTCGAGCAAGTCGAAGCAAGCAAGCAACAAAAAGATGGCGAAAAGGTCTTACGAGGACTATAGTACTATGTCTGTCATTCGTCGACCAACGAAGAGAAAAGAGAGGCGAGATGTTGTCGTATAGACTTCCTCGGCAGGGTAAATTGCGTGGATCGCAGGGAGCCTCAACTTTCCTCGCAGCATATCTGTCGCGCAGCCAATCAGCATCAATATTCATCGGAGGTCAGATCTCGTCGCCGAGGTCCTCCGCATCGAGGTCGACATCTCGAAACTCGAGATCTTCGCGCTCTTGGTTCTTACCAACACGAAATTCACCGTCGCAGTCGCCTAGAGCGAGCTCGTCGAGGGCAGCCCCGGCACCAGAGGGAAAGACGGAGAGCTCGTGCGAGCTCGCCGGGCGTTTCTCTCTCTCGTCACCGTCATCAAGATCGGCAATATCGTCGACACGTACACATAGAGAGGTCATACAGGATGGCAAGCAGGACACCCAGAGCTTTGAGGTCTCCAGCTCGACCGTGGCGCGCGCGGGCGGAGGAGACGATGGTCGAGGCTGCATGCTTGAGGCGATTGGTGAGCCGAGAGCTTGCCTGACTTCGCCCTTTTTCCTCTGCTGTTGTCGGCGTCGCTCCTTGGCGCGAGCAATAATGCGTTCCGTGAGGGACTTGAGACGCTGTTTGGACTCCTCGTGCACATCAATCTCGAACGTGGACGTCACCACCTCGAGCTGCTTTTCTTCGCGTGTTTCGGTCTCGGGCAAAATGTGCGACGCCTGCGCGCTGTCTTTTTCTTTGCGCTGCTTTGAAATTTTTTGCTCGAGGACGTGAGATATTCTTCGTCCACGCGTTTCCCAATCCTGACCCTGCACAGAAACGGAGCGAAAAGCCCTCACCCATGCCCTTGCATCGAGAGGATCCTGGGCACGAAAAACAAAGGTGCGACTGGCATTTTTTCGACCTGCGTCCGCAGTCAGCTCGAGGCAGAATTCGCGACAGCTACCCAGGCCATCTGCCTGGTCGCCAGCATCGATGCTTACGTACGCGCGATAGATTTCCTGAAAAGGAATGCCCCGCGTCTCTGCCGCAAGCTCTTGTGGCCCATAAAAAAAGATCTTGTTGACGTTGTCGAGACGACAGAAGCGGCGCTGCCAGTTCCATACGCCCATACGAAGACCCTTTTGCTTTCTTTTGTACAAGAATCCTTCCTTGAGAACAGGAATGAGCTCTCGCTCAAGCGCTTCGGCGTCTAGACCCGTTTTGATCTTTAGTGACGGCCGGTCGCGCGCATCATCTCCGGTTTCCTTGGTCTCCTCTTCGTCGTCGTGGCTTCTCGCTGCAGCGCGCTCGTGTTGCTGGCATGGACTAGCCAGCGCGTCCTCGCGCAACATGACACACTTGTTGCTACGTTCGATGCCAGTGGCGATCTGCTCGCCGTCCTGCTCTTCGATGTTTCTCTCCCGTTTGTGCTCCGAGCCAGGACTTGCGGGGCTGAGTGCTTCGCACAAGAACCTCCACGTCTCGCGCGCCAGGGGCTGCGCGAACTGCTCCGCTTCCATGCACTGCACAGACCCGCTCTGCCCGTATTTCCCCCGTGACCCTGCCGACCTTTTCGCCTGCCCTGCGCGAGCGCGGCACTTGGCACTGCCTCTGGCTCACGCCGGATCTCCTGACCGCCGTGTGCGCGTCTCACGCAGCGAGCGCGCGTGCTCCTCGCCATTCACGCGTCAGTCCCACGGGCTTCGTGTCACTGCTGCTGTGCACGCGCCGCGACGGAAAAAGATAAAGAGGCTTAACGGATCATCTGCGCAAGGAGGTTAGGCCGCTTTTGCCCGAGTCGAGACACCCAAAAATAAAAAAAATAAAAAAAATGGGAGACCAAACGTTGCCAGAGGCGTGACTTGCAAGCCCAGTCGCGCTTGCTTTGTTTGGCGAGCTAGGCCACGCCACGCCTCGCCTCGCCGCCCGCACGCGTCGCGGCGGACGGGGGAACGGGACGCTGCTTTTGGAGTTGCCGACGTGCTCTCATCCTTTGCGCCCGATGGCGAAAAGAGCCGGGAACGACGAGGTCATCCGAGACATGAATGACGAGGCGAACTGCGGCGAAGGCGAGGGCAGCTTCGAGCCGAGAAGCATCCTCATCACGGGAGGAGCGGGTTTCATTGGAAGCCATGTTCTGAACAGGGTGCTCGAAGCCTTTCCGGATACCAAGGTGGTCGTCATGGACAATTTAAGCTATTGCGCGTCAACGAAGAACCTAGACACAGCCCTGAAGCATCCCAAGTGCAGCTTTGTGCACGGAAATATCACCTCTTCAGATCTCGTGGTTTATGTGCTCGAAAAAGAAGAGGTTGACTGTGTTCTACACTTTGCAGCTGAGACGCACGTAGACAACTCTTTTGGAAATAGCTTTCGATTTACAGAGACCAATGTCATGGGCACACATGTGCTGTTGGAGGCGTGCAAGCGCATGAATGGCCAAATCCTTCGATTTATTCACGTGAGTACAGACGAGGTATACGGAGAAAGTCTCGGCGCAGAGAGCTTCATGGAAGAGTCCGTCTTGGAGCCGACCAACCCATATGCAGCAAGCAAGGCGGCAGCCGAGTTCATGGCAAAGGCATATCACCGCTCGTTCAAGGTACCTGTGATCATCACGCGAGGAAATAATGTGTATGGACCGCGGCAATACCCAGAAAAGATTATCCCCAAATTTATCCATCAAATGATGCGCAACTCGCCGCTCACGGTGCATGGCGACGGCTCCACGCGCCGAAACATGCTGTATGTCAGTGATGTCGCAGACGCCTTTGTGACGATCTTGCGACACGCTGTACCCGGACAGACGATCAACATTGGCGGTAATGAGGAACTTTCTGTACTGGAGATTGCATCGGCCATTCTTGATGCGTTTGGGCGTAACGAGACCCCTGGGCAAGAGACTTGGCTCAACTTCGTAGAGGACCGCAAGTTTAATGACACGCGGTACAATATTGACAAACGCAAGCTTCACGAACTGGGGTGGCGTCAAAAAGTCGACTTTACCACAGGTTTGAGCACCACGTTGGAGTGGTACAAGGCGAACCAAAATCACTGGGGGTCCATCGAACACGCGCTAGTGGCCCACCCGCGCGTTTTTGGCGAGGACAATTCTCACGAACCACCAAGACCCCCTTTGACCAGCGGACGATGAAGAGAAAAAATAAGCTTCTGATCACAATACGAAAGGAGGGCGGCATCCGGGAGCGGGCTCGAAATCTTTTCATGGTTAACTTTTTCCGAGTGCGACGCTCTTGCGGAAGCGGGCGCCGGTTCCTTTTGAGTTGTGTCGTACCTCAAGATAAAAAAAAATCGTGTAATAGTGTTCCATGTTCTTTATGAAATCAGACAGACCTGGCTCTCAGCCTTTCCAACCTCATGCGACTCCACGCCGATAAGTGTTGGGTCGTCGATTCCGTCGACCGCGACAGAGTACATTGCCGCGACCGGGCGATGGTCCGACATGCGAATTGAGGGCTCACTCGCATAGTGGAGAATCTCGATTGTATGGGGTCGCGTGGATTTGTGCAGGATTCGATCAGTCCAGGCCGGGACACGTTGCTTCTTGGAGGTGTCATAAACGTCGCTGTCCTTGTCAAACTTGTATGTGGGTTTGAAATTCACAGGACCTTCGACGAAGTTGCGAAAGACACGACCAGCTGTCATTTCCTTTTTCAGCTGGTCGTTGGCCAAAAGAGAGCCATGCGCGAGCCTGGAATCGCTCGAAAGGAGGCCCTCCACCTTTTCGCGGGAAGCATCAATTCGGTAATTGAAGTCGCCAAACCAAAAGACGCGGTCGAACCGCGCTGTGGCGCGTCCTCGGGGGTCTGATTCAGGATTAAAGTCGTACCCGCTTGGGCCCACGTCCTCATCGACGCAAAGTTTGGCTTTATTCATGCCTGTGGGATAGTCGTCGTCGTCGTCGTCGTCGTCATCATCATCATTATCATTGTCATTATCATCATTGAACGCGTCGTCATCGTCGTCTTCGAGGTGGTTGTCATCGTCATCGTTTTCGTCGTCTTTGTCAATGCCACCGGTACCTTTTGCTTTGCGCGAGCTGCTGTCGAACGATGCGCGTTCTCTGATACTATCGTGGACGCTTCCAGTGGCTTTGCCCTGATGCGCTTTGTTCGGCTTCTTTTTGCCACGGATGGGGGACGAGGTGCGTTGAAGAAGAGGCTTGAGCCGAACTCCTGGGGGCAGAGCGAGAAGTCCATCGATGCGGTGAAAGTGGTCGTTGCGCTGCTTGACACGGTTTTGGTGGGCTTCGAAGTGCGAAGCAATAAAAAGAAAGCTTGTACGGCCAAGGTTAAATGAGACTCCAACGCCACCCTTGTTGCCAAAGGTATCCTTGTAACCGGTCGCGACAGCCGCGGATCCCACGTTGGATAACACGGGCAGGAGCTCTTTGCGAACAAAGACAATGAGATGCGTTGCTTGTAGCGTGTGGCTGCGCAGCATCGCATATCCCTCGCCAAAAAATCGCGCGAGCGTCTGTTCCCAGCCCTTTTTGCGTGTAATTACCGCAGACTTTGCGATTGTACGTTCACATTCCTGAGTGCCGATGGCATATACGTCAAAGTGATCTCGCGGTATAAGCGTTCGCAGAGGTTCTTGGTCTCCAACGCTGTTGCCCATAAGATTCCACGTGCAGCAAAAGACTCTGAGCGAGGCACGTTGTTCGAGAATGGAGTGAGACGGCGTTTCAGGGCTGAAGCGCAACTCGAGTGGCCAACCTTTTGTTCGATGGCGGGTGGTGGTGGGCGTTGGGCGAGCTGACTCTTGAACAGATGATCGCAGGGATAGCGATTTGGACTCTTCTGAGGCAAGACTTGAGACGCTACTGCTACTGACATTACTGCTCACACTCTCATCATCGGAATCAGCCTCAGACTCGCAGGACTCATGACCGTAGTTCCTTTGACGACGTTTTGGTGTCGCTTGTTGACTTTGTACACTTGGAATACTCTTGTCAGCATTGCCTTCGAAGGCTGCAAGATCGTTCATCTTACCCTTGCTGTCCTCCGCATCGAGATCCTGCTCGTCATGACGATGATGATCGGCATCATCATCACAACTGTTCGCGTCGAGGTCCGTCTGATCATCATTGATGGGATTCGACTTCTGATCGCGAGAACGGCGAGGAGAAAGCGACGATGATGAAGAAAAGGAAGAAGCAGGACTTGCTTTTCGAGAGCGAGATGTGGCGCGAGGACTTTCCGTCTCTGCACCACTTTCAGTGCAGGTTGAGCGATCTCGAAAATCTGCATGTGGTGCTTCTGACGTCGATGATGCGCGTAGTGTACGAGGAGAGAGCGATGCTTTTGCGCCGCGCATTGTACTTTCATCTTGAGGTTCCTCAAGGGGAGAGCTCGTGGGTATCGATTGATTGCCGGGCTCGTTGCGCAGGAATGTTTGAGGCTTGCGAGTGTTGCTGTCGCAGTCGTTATCGACATCTTGTCGAGCAGCGAGCGTGCGTCTTTCTGCATCTGCAGTGGCGGCGTCAATCGTCTCCAGAATGGGCCCGTGGTCTACATGTAGACGGTCTGCAACAAGACGCATGAGCGCTTCCGCATCGCTTTGACTTTCCTGCATGAAGCGAAGAATGCGGTCGCTGTCCACACGTGCGCGTAGGCTTTTTTGACGAGAAGACGGCGATGAGCTTGGCATCTTTTCAAACTGCAAGCGCTGCGATAGATTCGCTCGCACGAGCAAACAAATTGGCTACCACGCCAGCCCGTGTGCTCACCCGCTGACTCGTGAGTGACTTAGGACGTGTTTCTCGTAAATAAATACAGCCTTTGCGAAGGAGCCGCAGGCGCGCGTGTGTGTATGTGTGTGAGCGCGCTCGCGCGCGCGAGAGAGCGAGAGACAATGTTAAACGCTCCGATGGGACGATAAACGTTCGTTTCAAGTGTGTGCGCTCGCAACGTTCGCTTCGCGCGGAGCCAGGCCCCGAAGTTGTAACGAAGTATTCTGGCGCCCGCTATCGCGCCACGGCCGCCCAGCCTAGCCTGTTGCGAGAACGGCGTCCTCTTGTGGCAGCTCTGCGCTTTGCATATTCCTTGCCTGCAGCAATATGCCCAATGAGCTGAGCTGAGCTGAGCTGCTATGCTTGGACTAAGGAACGGATAGATTCAACGGCTCGGAGCTAAGTTTTGAAGACATCACAAAGTTATCTTGAGGCCGGCGACGCTGCGCGGCAACGCTTGTCGTTGCCTCAGTGAGACTCTGCAGATCGCTTACAGACAATTCGCCTGCTTCAGGCTCTAGGATAGACGCTGGGTGTTCAGGTTTTGCTCGCTAGTCTTCGGGCCTCATCGGAACTGAGCCACCAGGACCTTTGAGGGCAGCATCGTTCACTTTACGGGCACCATGCGAAAGACATTTCGTGGGAAAGATGCAGCGGGTCGTTGGCCAAGCCGCAGCCGCTGTGTTCGAGCGGCTGTGGCACAAACTAGATGGATGTAACGCCTACGTGCGGAGACAGCCGTGACGTACGGAGCGACGCGATCGATGATCGTGCTGGTGCTGGTGATGTGGAGAGTCAGTCGAATCTTCCGCTGCGGATGCCGCGGCAGGCACACGGACCACGCCGGCACCCAAGCTCGTATTAAGCACGTGTAAAAGAAAGAGGAAAAGTCGTTTCGAGAAAGTGAGGAGACCGAAAAAGCGGAGGACCAACTATCCGTTGTTTGGAGCCGCTCGTCACTACGACCAGAAACGGCAAGAAAGGAGTCCGTTGACTTTGCCATTGCTTATAAGGGAGATGAAGGGAGGAAGTGTCCGTTTGGAGGGTTAATCTCGTGAAGGTGACTGTTTGACATGGAAGGCATACGTAATGAACATCCGGGACGGAGAAGAAGTGTTCATGCCTTCTTCGTGCATGGAAAAGATATGGTGCACTGTTCGTTAAGACCGGGCAAGTGCGTTGGTACAATCCAAGATCAGGTCACGCGACTCGATTTTTGCCGACACCAAACCTGCAACCCTTTGCATCATCTGTAATCAATACAACTCGAAAGCACAAGCAGTCGAGCGATCGATCTCTGTGACCCTGGATTTGTGTTTTTGTAAGAAAGAAAAATGATGCGTGGAGCTCTTCTTCTCGCGCTGGCCGTCGTGGCCGCGCCTCAGGTCGCGCGTGCGGAGTACCTTACATGCGCCGCTGGCGAAAACCTTTGCTGCGATGCTGTTGACTCTTCGGTGACCGAGTACACGCTGACTGATGGCGTGATCAAGGGCTGCAGCGACACCTACCAGAACACTGATAGCTCAGACAGCAGCACTTACTGCGTCCGAATGGTCTCATATGCGACTGGCACGATGGCGACGGCATCGAGCTGCTGGTGCGGTACTTCGACGGACTCTTGGGATTCGGGCACATGGAACTACGATTGCGATGCGGACAAGTGCATGGAGAGTGCTAGTGAAAATGTTGGCTACACTCCTGGACTCTGCGATCTCGGCGAGGCCATTGAAGACGCTGCTGAGGGCTTCTTTGCCGCAATGGGCGCAATCGCAATTGTCATCATCATCGTCGGTGTGCTCGCCATCGTGGGCATCATTGCGGCCATTTACTGCTGCTGCTGCAAGAAGTCTCAGCAGGTCGTTGTCGTGCAGGGCGGCGGCAAGTAAATTTCTACTAATTGAATTTTTTGAAGATTGCAAAGCTGTTTTCAAGACTCTGCGAATTCTGATGCTTGGACTTTGAGAATAGTGAAAGTGATGCTATCGTTTGGCTTTGGGACCACGGAGCTGCCAGAACAAGAGCCGCGATGCTATCGTTTGGCGTGGAAACTGCGAAGCTGAATACATGTCTTGATAAGACCTGAAAGTGCTGTTGCATTGCTTTGATCGCTTGATCTTCGTGAGTCTTCCGCCCAAAGCAGCAGACGTTGTTTGTAAAAAAAGAAAAGAAAAAAAGTTGCTACGAAAAGTAGGTGCGTCATGAATTCATTCCTGCATGCTTGGCGTAGCGCTGGAAGAAAGGCTCAATGCATTTGCTCCTTCAATCTGCTTCGTCTTCATCCCGAGCTTCTCTTGCGAGGTAACGACGCTCTCGTAATGCGTCGCCTCTTGCGCACATTCATTCACTCGTCCGTGAGTTTTCCGCGCATTCCCACGAAGTTCTTCTTTCCGTCGTCGTCATGCAGGCAGGCGGTTTCATCTATCTCTACCCGACCGCGGCCCCGGTCCCTGCCCCAGCGCTACGGACTTCAGGTTGTGGCCATTCCTTGCCCCAGGCAGGTCCCACCCACCCCACCAAAGGCGCCTCGCATGCGCGAATTGACGATGCGATCGCGATCTTCTCGTGCGTGCGGCACGCGGCAGCCTACCTCGGCAGGCCAGTTGGTTAGTTGGTTGGCTGGCTGGCTGCAGCTGGCTGGCCGTCGCCCGCGCCTCCTCCCTCCTCAGACTCCAAACAGAACAAACCAGCCAGAAATCGAAATCGAAATGGATCAAAATGAACCGAGGCAAGTAAAATGAACAAAGATCTCGGGTGTGTGTGCCGCGGCTGGCCATGGTGGCTGCTGGCTGCTTTCCCCACAGTGAACCACAGCTTGCCTGGCATCTCACGCGACAGTGGGTGCGCGGCGCCGTCTTAGTCCCACCCCGCGTGGCGCAAGACGGCCCCGTCGCGGAGCGGAGCGAGGCGGGGTGAGGCGGGGCGGGGCGTTGTGGGTTCGTGCAGCGGCAGCGGGGTGGGGCCGGAGAGATCGCGATCACGCTCTCCCTGCGCGCGAAGAAGTCGGAGCGAAGCAGGCGGTTGATCCGCTTTCTTGTTTTGTTTTGTTTTGTTTTGTTTTGTTTTGTTTTGTTTTTGTTCTGATTTCTAGGTTGGAATGTGATATTTTGAGAAAGCGATGCTTGTCGACCGGCCGGCCGACGGCTTTGTGATTGATTGCCAACGCTTGCATTATTTCTTGTGAATGATGAATAGCCTGCGAAAGAAGGAAGGGCGATCCCCAATCAGGATCGAAGGTCTTGTTGAGCTTGGATAGATTGGAGCCCATTCTTGACTGCTCACAGCGCTCGGGATGCAGTAAAAACTGGTTGGAGTTCGTAAAAGTTCGTACAGAGGGACACCAAAAATGGGAGGTTGAGCCATTTCTGGTGGTGGTGGTGGCAATGATAATGCTGATGATGATAATGCTGATGATCAGACGCGACGCTTTTCGCATCGCCGAAAGGGCCGATCGCCTTCGGAGCCCCTTCATTATTATCTCCCCCTCGCATCTGTAATCCTTTTCTCCCATGCGGACTTTTGTCCGCGTTGATGGCGGGGCTTTCGCTGGGGCATCGTGACGGCCTTGCTGGCTGGCAAACAAACATCTGCAATTCCTGCCTTAGGCCTAGTCTTTGTGTGTGTGAAGCAGCGCATCCGTGTCCTTGTGGCGTTTCCTTGTGGCGTCATGGCACGGCCGTCTCTTCTGGCTCCGCCGCCACGGCACCGATCGTCTTTCGCTCGGAAGGAATGAAAGAAGCGAAAGAAACGAAAGAAAGGCTATGAAGGAAATGAAAGAAGCGGCGAAGTAGAGAGTTTTAAGAAAAATGATAACAACTGCGAAATCGCAACGCAACACAAGCAAAGCTGCCGGCAAGCTAAGCCAAGCTGAGCTAAGCTGGGAAAAGCAGAAAGAAGGTTCGGCTTCTGCACCGACGGACGTCACGTGTGCCCTGCCCTTCCTGTCTCACTTTTGTCCAGCCCGGGCGCAGTTTCCTCGCTGCGCCTGCGCCTGCCGCCCACTTGCCCGCCCGCCCGCCCGCACGTCCTCCCTCGAGGCCGCGTCGGCTGGTCATGGTGGCTGGCTGGCGACTGGCCGGTCGGCCGGCCTCGCTCGAGGCCGCTCGTCCGGGCTGGCTCCCGGAGGCGGCGGCGGCAGCGGTGGCTGCTGGGGCAACCCGTCACGCAGCGCGGCCACTTCGCGCTATCTGCTCGTGTCCTTTCCTCGTCTCGTCTTGCCGGTCTCGTCGGGCCCGGCAGACTGGCCCCGCGCGGCGCGTCAGCTTTGGGCGTGTCCGGCACGCTTCTGCGTGGCACAGGCACGCGAGACGTCCGTCGAGGAGAGCGCAGCAGGATCTCAATCAATGGATCAATCGCTTTTTCGTGCTTTTCGCTTTTTTTTTTCGCGAACCTCTTTTTCTTCCTTTTCATTTCTTTTTTAGCTAGCAACCTCCCTCCCGCACTCCCCCGCAGAAGAGACCTAGGTCTTCTTGACGCCCGTGGTCGGCTCCGGGCGATGGCTCGCGCGTGATTCGACGGGCGTGCGCCGCCTCGACACCTAAGTGACATCCCAATGCAGGTCGGTCTGCTGGGCTGCGCTGCCGGACGTCCGCGGTCTCGAGCCGATTGGGCGCGGGCGTCGCCCATCGTGCGTCTCGTCTTCGTCGGCGCCGCGCAGCAGCGACAGATCATTTAACCATTTAAAAAATTTCACCTTCAATTCTTTTCTTTACTTTTTATAAAAAGAAAATTGGAAAATAAAATAAACAAAAGATAAAAAGGAAGAAATTACCTTGTCGCGAGAGAAGGAATTCAGGACGAGAACGTGGAGGCCGACCCCCCACCGCACCCCCCCCCCTTTTCCCCCGCACGCTTACCATAGCAGTGTGCGATCACCACAGTCCCCACGGAGCTGTGTTAGGCAGGCGGGAAGGCCGCGTGTTTCTTTATGTTCGCGCGGTGCCCTCACAAGGGCCACGTGGGCGCGACAGAGGGGGAATTAGTCCTCAGCCCCGCGTCCTTCGTTCCCTGCGCGCCGGCACGCTTTTCCCCGCCGCCATCGCGTTGCGACGCGACGCCACCGCGAGGCGATCGAAGAAGCCTCGAGGCAAGCATGCGAAAGGGAGAAGCAAGCAACCAATCGTGACTGGCGGTATGATGCGGAATCCGGGATCGGACCCGCGCCTCCTACCCCGTCTCCGCTGGAGTGGGTCCAAACCTGTATCATACACGCATGCATGCACGCATTCATTCATTCCTTCATTCCTTCATTCTTTCTCTCTGTTCTTCCTTCGTGCGTGCAAGCAAAGAAAGCGCGACAATGCGATGCGGAAGCTTCGTGCAGCCACGCAGCGAGGCAGCGCCGACCCTCACCTCGCGCGTCTTTACCGTGTGCTCTTTTGCCCGGCCGGAACATCAACAAAATATGCGGCTCTACGCGACAGAGCGCCTCCGCTCGGCTCGGCGCGACTCGGCGCGGCTCGGCTCCCGCGCCGCCGGCCGCACGCAGCTGCGAGGCCGCTGCGGCCGCCGCCTTTCCGACAGGAGCGAGCGACAAAGCGAACCTTTGCAGCGCAGCACGGCGTGCTCGCTCGTGACACGCACGTCCTGCCACGCCGTGCCATCGCCATGCCTTCGCCATGCCTTCGCCATGCCGTCGCCATGCCTGCCGGGTGGAGCTCTACCCTCACAGGCTTTCTTGGAGCAGCTGAGCCTGGTCTCCGCTCGGGCGCGTGGCCGTGCTGAGCCGAGCGCAGCGCGCAGTTCGGAGGCGCCGCGGCACCCGCCAAAGGTGCTGAGGCCGGGAATCGAGAATCTCGCGCCCCGGAAAGGTGTTGCCAATGCGAATTACGGTCAAGGCGAGCCGGGGCGCGCCTTCCTCCGCCCCGTCGCGCCTCTTTCGCCCGGGCGCGCGAGAGTGGCGAGTTCTGGGCGCGTGACTCGAAATTGATTCGAGCCATGCGCTTATTTTATCAAGAGGCTGCTGCAGCGGCGTGGAAAAAATACCGAGACGGCCTCGCAGAGAGGGCCTTGATTGATTTCGTACATTCATTCATTGATTCATGGATCGACTGCCGCGAAGGCACGATCGCTCACAAGGACTTTTGCGAGCCTGGAGAATCGACGGACGATGGTCTGCTCAGCAAGATCTTGATCCAAGAGTTGGCCGCACGCATGTGGACGGAATTGTGGATGGCTGGTTGGGCGAGGAAGACTTCGACGCATCATAATCGTGCGCGGCCGCCGCCTTCGCTTTGGGGCAAAGACGCGTCTCATCGATTGATCGAACGATCAGTCGAGCAGTCGGTCGAGCAGTGCGTGCGTGCGTGCAAGCGAGCGAGGGAGCGATTGGACGGACAAGACCTTTTCTTTCACAGGTCCTGCTTCGCGCGTCGCTTTCAGCCCGAGCGCATCACGCATGTTCAGTCTGTGGCGCCTTGGAGGCGTCCCTTCTTGGAAAAGGGATCGAGATTTTCTTTCCAGTCAGTGTAGCTGCGCGGAAAGGGCGATCGGTCGACGACCTTGAGGCTGGGTCAGCCCTCTCCAGCCATTGGCCATGCCTCCGTCCAGGCATCCATCCATTCGTCCACGTCTGGCGCTGGCATGGCTCGAGGCGGGCGTACATGCGTTGCGTGCGGGCGTGCGTTCATGGTCCTGCGGATCTTGGCCCCGCGCAGCGCGCATGGGGCCCTCCCCATCACCCCGGGCTCGCCTCGCCTCTTACTATCCAAAGACACCGGCCGTCGCCATCCTTCCCGATCGCCCAAAGTTATGATAAGCCTCTGTTTTTTCTGTCACTTCCACGGTCTTGAATCCTTGGCTCCGCAAGCTTGCCTCCCTTCACCTTCCCGCAAGCTTAGACTCCGTGCAAAAAGCAAGCTTGGCCATCATCAACCTGGCTGCGCACGACGGGAGTGAAGTTTTCCACGGCCCATCCCCTCGCTGGGGCATACACGCGACGGCTCGGTGCATTGCGTTGGATCGCATTGCGTTGCGCTGCGCTGGTTGCATTCTCGTCAACTTCAATTCCTGCTGTGTTAAAGAAGCGGAACTTGGGGCGCCGGGGTGGGGCAAGAGGGGGTGCGCTTGCGCATGGAATGGGGCCCCGAGGGAATGAGGAGAAAGGAGGATCCAGCAGGCCCCGCAAAAAAGGGTAGCTGCTGCAGCCAGACTGAGCTGAGCGCGGTTCTTCCCGCGGTAGTGTATAAAGATAGATAGCTTGGGCCCAGCCAGCTGCAGCGCGGCCACCCATTTTCACTTTTTTGGCTTGGCAAGATCGAGATCATTGCGTTGCCATTAGGCAGGGGACAATCTATCCCGCGCGCACCCATTGGCAAAGTGGGCGGCCCGCGTGCGGCTGCAGTGTGAGCGGTCCGTACCCCAGGCCACTTGCTTGCCTGAATACCTTCCGGGTGTGAGGCATGGCGACGGAGATGAGCGCGCAGACATCTGCGCTGGATGGATGGACGGATAGGGCTGGCGTGTGTGCGCGCCGGAAGAGCATAGGATAGATGGTGCAGCTGCTCCCGGTCCACGCGGCCTCCAATAGGGGCCGGCCATTGTGGGTGGGTGAGTGGGTGGGTGGGGCAGGCGACTTCGCGTCGAAGACATGTACGCAATGGGCCTACACAAGCATCACGGCAGGCTGCCCAGCCAGCTGCCCGATACCCTGGCTGCAACTTTGCAATACGATAGAATCACGCGCTCTTTCGTTTTCTCGAAAGTGCGTTGAATTGCGTTGCGTTGCGCATCAGTGAGACGCCGCTAAAAAGCCAAGAATGAAGCAAACTAGCAGGCACCAGCACTTTGCACAGCGCGTCCGCTGTTTCGGCGGCGCTATGAGCTCATGGCAACGCGGTTCTTACCTCCCCTTCCCTTTTTTCCAGCTCCTGCGTTCCTCCATCTTGGACATGAATTTCCATGCCTTGGTTCCTTTTTTCGCTCCCCTCCCCACCCCCCTGGTCTCGCCTCGCCTCGCCTCGCCTTGCCCCACCTCGAGCTACCTTCCGGATTGTTCTTCCTCGGCACTGCTTGCCTGAACGTGCGGTGGAGGATCGCACCGCATTGCCCCGGCCTTGCCCCGACCTGCCCCGCGATCGATCTTGCGTGGCCCGCCCGCCTGCCAGCCAGCCAGTCCTCTTGCTGGGGCCTTTCACCTCCCCAGGCGCCGCAGACGCCCCGCACCTAGCGCGTGCACAGCCCGCACAGTGGCACACAGCAAACCACACTGCGCTCCCGCACCGACTCAGCAACATGAACTTGGGGCGTGCAGAGGGAGGGAAAGGCCGCCGACCCGTCTAGTTAGCTAGCCGCCGTGGCCTCCCTCCGCATGCAGCAACGCCAGCCAGCCAGCCAGCAAGCCAGCCAGCCAGCCAGAAATGCTTGCTTCTCCTTGGCTGAGCTGCGCCAGCGCCGTCCGTCTCTACCTCGCACCGGAATTTGGCGTCACGGGGCGCTCACTTGCTCGCTTTCTCGTTCATTCGCTTTCGACAGGCTCGAGTGCGAGCCTGCATGCTCGAATACATGCTTGCACGCGAGCCGGGAGGCGAGTCCGTAAGAGCCCCAGCCAGAAGAAAGACGCCGCGGTGCTGTGGCGGCGCTCCACACCTCCATCGCTCGCACTGGCGGCGGCTCATCGCTCCCCAGCGCGAGACCGTGAACGAGGCGAGAACGAACACCTGGCTGGCCTTCAGGCCTTCTTCAAGATCATGATCAGACTAGCCGCGACAGCGACCGGCGCGTCGTCATGCTCCTCCTCGTCCTCGGCGCTATCGTTTCTCCTTTGAGCACATCATCGTCATCAGCGTCGTCGTCGTCATCCCCAGCAGCCAGCCAGCCAGCCAGCCATGGCTAGGAGAGGAGAGGGACGGCATCGGCAGCGGCGGCGCCGCGAGCGCCGTCCATGCATGCAGTGAGGGAAGCTGAGAAGGCGGGGCGCGACGCGGGATCTGCGCGCGCTGAGCGAGCCGCGCAGGCAGGTTGCGGCTGCCAAGCCGGAGTGGCAAGTGGAAGGCAGAAGGAAAACTGCGGTGGCGCGCCAAGGTGACTGAAAAAAAAGGAAGCGCGATGCGAGGTGAGATTTTCGCAAAAATGAAGGCAGGCAAGCAAATGCAAAAGATCAGGATCCGTGGCCGCGGCCAAGATCCGCTGCCGCGCAAGCGCCGCACCACTCCCGGCGCCGGGCAAGATCCAGGAAGGCAGGCTATGGCAAAGCATCGCGCGTGGGGCCCCGCGGCGGGGCGACAATTCCGTGCCGGGGCGAGCGAGCGTCGAGTGGCCGTGGCGGGGGGGTCAGACAGCAGAGGGAGGTCTTGCACGCCGGAAACGTCTTCTCGGTGGCCAACCTTGGAGAAAAAGGAAAAAGTACGTAGTATCTCTTTCTTCGCGCAAGGTTCGACCGACGTGACGCAGCGCGTTGTCAATGGCAAGATGCATGGCGCGGAACCGCACGTTCAAGACGTTACGAGCTGCCAGGGCCGCGATGCTCCGAGCATGGCACGGCTCGCGACGGCACGGCAGCGAGAGCGGCGTCTCTCGGACACGACCTCGAGGGGGATAAGGCCTGGGTGGCGACAGTCACGCAAGGAGCAGCCTGTCCGTGCGCCTTTTGCATCCTTGTCCCAAGGATTTCCATCTTGGTCTTTCTTTTTGTCCGCATGAGACCGCCTCGCCTTTCCGAACCCTTGGAGATATCCGTCGACCTCGTGGACCACGCAAGAAAGCAAGCAAGCAAGCAAGCAATTTTTTTTTAAAATTAAAAAATGAAAAGGTTCAATCCAGGCGGGATCACACGCGATTGCGATCAAGGCGAGCCGTGGCCCAGCAGGACCCTTGGACCCTCGTCGACGCTCGCGCGGATGGCACGGCACGCGCGGCCCCGCGCCGAGCACGATTGCCCCAGGCGTATCTCATAAAAACATGTCATTTTGCCATCTTGCAATCATCGCCATCTTGCATGGATGCATGCATGCATGCATCCATGCATTCATGCAAGCAATCATTTTGTCATGCTCCCCCGCGCACGAGCGATTCGGCTCCTGCACGGCTCTCTCTACGGGCCGTGCGTCGGACCTCTCTGGTCCGTGCCACCGGACAGATCCGCTGCCGTGCCAAGCTAAAGCAAGCAAGCTGCGGGCGCGGATCGGCCTTTTCCGGCGCCCTGCACTGCGGCGCGATGCGCGGGACAGGCACCCGCCAGATCGAGACAGGCATCATCGTCATCATGATCATCATGCCGCATCGGCATCGGCGTCGCGGTCGTCGTGGCTGGGGCAGCTGGGGAGGAAAGATACCTCCCGTAGCTTTATGGATGGGTGAATGGGTGGGTGTGCGGAGGGGTGAGACCGTTCTCGAGGACGCGAAACTGTAAAGCAGATAAGAAGAAAAAGAAAAAGAATCAAGGAAGGAGAATGAATCGAAATGAAAAAGAAAAATGAAATTGAAATTGAAATGAAAAGAATCGAATCGAATCGACAGGGACAGCGAAATGGAAAAGTGAAGAAAATAAAAGAAAAGAAAGATAAAAGTTTCTTGTGAAAATAATAATCTAATGATACGAAATAAAAAAAATGAAGTGGAGTTCGTGCATGCATGAAGGGAAAGAAAAGAAAAGAAGAAAGGAAAAGGATCCAGCAAGGCGCTGAAGAGCTGCGGGAGGTTCTGGAAAGTGATAGGCTAGCAGCCATTCGATGTGGCGCGCAGCATAGAAAAGAACAAAATTCCGCACTAATGTTCTTTCCGCGGACAGCAGCCAGCCGGCGCCCGCAGTACCTCCGGGGCCCCGGTCCTGTCCTGGCTAATTGGCGAGCGAGGCCTGGGCGCCAAGACAAGCAAGATGGGCAAGCGTCGCTGTCGCCGGCCGGCAATCTCGCGGAGCCCTGCGGCGTGAACCCCTGGCCCACGCAGCCACCCAAACCACCCAATCAACCATATGGAGCCCTGGGGCCTGGCCGCGCACTGCAAGGAGCTCGCTCGTTCGCTCGCTAGCGCGCAGACCTTCGCTCGCTCGCAAGGTCTGCGCGCGAAGCCATGAAGATAGAATCTCGAGCCAAGATCATTCAGAACGCTGCGTTGATCCAACCCGAGCTGCATCATCGCAACCTGCCAGGCCAAGGAAGGAAAGCGTGGTACGCAAAACGAGGTCTCGGAGGCGTCACATCCGTGTGGCGGCCCTCGCGTAGCACCAAGCTTGCTTATACTAGCGGTCTTCTGCGGAAGAGGAGCAGCCAGCCGGCCAGTCCCCAGGACAGGCCGGCGCCGGCGCCCTAGTGGAGACGCCGCAGACTTGTACCCGTAGGTGTGGGGTGTCGACAGCAGCGCCGCCCGTGCGTGCGTGCTTCGTGCTTGCCGTCGCTTTTTGTCAAAGACGGAAATCATGCACGAGGTCCCGCGTCTGCCTTAGCCTGGGGTGCCAGCCATGCGTCCATGCGGCCATCCTTCCGGCCGGCCTTGGCTCACGCTACTGCGCGGCGGCCGTTCGCTCGTAAGGCACCGGTCGGGTCCGCGCTGGGCTGGGCTGGGCTGTGCTCGCCTTCCTTGCGGTCGCGAGCTCCGTCCATATGTCTGTAGGCTCCCCTTCTCCTTGCCTCCGCATGCTTCCTTCGCCGCCATGAGGCTCGCTTCCGCTCCCCAGGTAAAGGCGAGGCGCCTGCACTGCGCTGCGCTGCACTGCACTGCACTGCACTGCACTGCACTGCACTGCACCGTTCATGATGCCGCCGGGCTGTGCTGCGCTGCGCTCGGCTTCTGTGGCGGACACGGCCCCGGCGGCCAGCGACCATTGAAGATCCCAGCCGAGGCAAGCGAGCAAGCATGCGCTGCAAGCAGGCACTGCGAGTAAGCAGGCAGGCAAGCAAGAGTAGAGACTGCGAGCAGCAGCAGCAGCCTTGGATACCTCCCACCTGCGCAGTGCGGCCGGAGGAGCCAGCAGCGCGTCCGTCGACGCGACCCGCGACCCGCGCCGCGTCAGCCGCTGGCCGGCGGGAGGCAAGACGTGGTGGCCTCGTCGCGCGGTCGCTCGGCAGAGCGGGGAAGGAAACGCAGGGAGGAAACGGGAGACGGAAGAGTGGAAACGAAAATCCGAACCCCGGCGCGCGGGCCGCGGAGAGACGGGCGGGGAGGCGGGCGCGAGACTTGCCTGGCGAGGCGAGGTCGATCGACGCTCGCTGGCCCGCCCGGGGCTTTTGCGGGGCCCCACCAGCAGCAGCAGCAGCGTGCTGGCGGGAGGGAGGACGGGAGCAGCGCAGGCGCGAACACCGGTGGCGGCCAAAAGAGAGAGAGAGAGAGAGAGAGAGAAGAACCATTCCATTTCTTCCTGTCTTTCCCTCGCTCGCGATCCTGGGCCCACAGCGCGCCTCCCCTCGCGCCCTTCACTGCCCTCCACTGTGGCGCGAAAGATGGGTCGGCCGCTAAAGTGGCGCCCCGGCTCCGCCGCAGCACAGAGGACGGCCACCGCGCGTCCCCGCACCGTGTACGCCGTCTATGCAGCAAGCATGCATGCGAGCGCGCTCCAATTAGGTTATACGTACCTGGCTGCCAGCACGCGTGCCATTCACGCTAATTTTTATCGTTTGCTTGTTTGCTTGCTTGCTTGCTTGCTTTCGTGGGTGCCTGCCTGCATGATGCGCGCGCGGGGAGGAGCAGCAGCCGGGGCGAGCCTGCGTGGCCAGGAAAATCTCGCGTTCGACGGCCACACAGATTCGCTGCGAATGATGATTATCTGATTTCTCTGCTTGCGTTCAAGGTCCGCATGCAACATGCAGAAGCAGAAGCAGCAGCTGCGGCCGCGAGAAAGAGGGGGGGGGAGGGGGGGGAGGAGCAGCCTGGACGTGGCGATTCAGCTCTTGCAGCCAGCGAGATCTAAAGCTTGCACGCAATGGTTAGCGAAGCAGCGACCGAATCGCACCGGCGCTGCTACTATGGATAGAAGAAATTGGGCAGGACTGATTGGGAGGTGTGGTGCCACGCGCAACAGCATGGTAAATGAATGAACGAATAAATGAATAGATAAGTTTGAACGTGCCATTGCAGATGTTGCAAGCCAGCTGATACGTGAAGACTTCCAGCCGCTGGCAAAGGATCTCGCCCCGGCGGAAGACCGACCGACCGACCGACCGACCGACCGACCGATCGAGCAGAGTCCTCTTGCGGCTAACTTGGCAAGATTCTCGAGCTTGGATTTGCAAGAGAAATGGGCATCGTCCGAGGAGGACTAGGTATACTTTGAACGAGATCGAAGGGCAGCCTGACTGGCTGGCTGGCTGGCTGGCTGGTTGGCTGGCTGGCTGGCTGCTCGCGTAGGTGGGTGGGTGGGTGGGTGGCTGTCTGTTTGTGAGAAGGTGGCTCGAATTTTTTTGGCACGTGCTCAAAATTCGCTCTTTGTGCGCTGACCGGGCGTGATTGCGATAATGATGACGTTCTTCTTCTTCTTCTTCTTCTTCTTCTGCTTTTGCAGATGCTGCTACCTCTTAAGAGGCAGCGCAGGACAGCAAGGCTCCGGACAGCACCCGGGGGCGCACGCTGCATCGCGACGACGCCCGCCCAACTTGGCCCGCCAACGTGACGCAAAGTAACGTAAACTGCTGGGAAGCACTGTAATGAATCGAAAGCTATTCCTTCTGTAAACACGATGATGAGACGTCCGTCGATGCAAGCCGAGCCAAGCCAAGCCAAGCCAAGCCAAGGCCAGGCGAAGCTGCTACTGCTGCTGCGCCCGATTCATGGGATTCGTGAGGGTGGATGCACGCACGCACGCGTGCATGATGGCCTTCCCCAGCGGCGAGGAAAGGTGCAGGCCGAGGGTCTCGCGTCCCGCACCGGCGTCGCCGACAGACGTGGGCCCGCAAAGTCTAGTCTAGCGGGTGAGCCCGTGTCGCGCCGGCTTGCTCCGGCCCCGTTTGCTGCGAGGCCCTGTGGCAGCGCGCCTGCGTCGCGGCCTGCGAAAAGGGTGCGCAGGGATGAAAAGATCCTCGCCTGCGCCGGTCGAGGGATCCTTCGGCCGCGCGACGACACTCCAGGCTCCGAAGCGTCCCCACCACAACGTGGTCGTCCGCTGCACGCCCGGCGTTCATGGGCGCGCCTCCTGCCGCCGCAGCGCGCAGAGAGAGAGAGAAGAAAGCGGCGCGAGGCGGCGGCCAGTCTTCGCACCTTTGCGCGGTTTCTCCCCCACACCGCGAGGTGAAAGCGAAGAATGAAATGAAAGAATCAGATAAAGAATGAAAGAGAGAATGGAATGATGTTGAATGCAACATTGAATGGATGAATGACTTTTTTTCAATCAAATACTATATCGTAGTCCGTAGACCGCCGGCCAGACCGGCGAGCGGAGACTGCCACCAGAGGCCTCATTGGGCGCCGACGCGGCGGCCGACGCGCGCAGCGTCCGTAGCGAAGCACCCCCGTCCGCGGCGAAGCAGGGCGCAGGCTGGCCGCCGCTGGCTCGCAAGCCTTACGAAGCACCACCGCTGGCTGCGGGCGCTGCTGGCCACAGTCACCACAGAAGGGCTGCGCTCCGCGGAGCGGAAGCGAGGAAGGGGAAGAGATTGGAAGGTTTCATAAATTCATTCCTGCTGTTTCCATATCTTCGCGCGCGCGCACAAGGGCGACCGACACGCACACACAAGCACGCACGCACGCCCAGAATCAGAGATCGAGAGACGAACGAAGGCGCGCGGAAGGGGTGTACACCACTATGGCGCGCTCGCCCGCGCGTTGCTTCCTTCGTGCCTGTCTAAGCGCTTCTTCTTCCTGGGGAACGCGTGGAGGAACGGTCTGCAGAGTGACGGGAGAGCGCTCGTGCCGCGGTATGCAGAGGGAGGCTGCGTTCTCCCCGTCTTGCGTTCCGTAGTGGCGCGTGACCAAAGATTGCGTCCATTGAAATCAATGAAAACATGAATGAATGATTGAATGAATGAATGAATGGATGAAAGCGTAGATGAATGCGCGGCCCGCGGCCCGACTCGCCGCGCCACGCACGGCCCCAGACCGGCTGCCTGACTGGCGAGGCGGGCGAGATTGCGTTGCGAGGCGTCCCGCGCGAGCTCGCTCGCTTTCCGGGCCCTGCCCCGCCCCGCCCCCTCCGGCCGCAGCCGGCCGCGCGGGCCGCCTTGCAGGGAAGGAGGGAGGGGTTCGCGCGCAGCCACTCCTCGCTTCGCATGCTGGCCTTCCGTTCCGGGGGCGATTCTTCACTTGGGGCGCGCATTCGCGAGGGTTCCTGCCAAGTGCGCACTGCTCATTTACAGCTACCGTCGCGCATTTGCTTTGCTCGCCAGCCACCATGGCCATCCATCTGCATCGAGACGAGCGAGCTCCCGCTCGTCTTGACGTGACCGCAACGCAACGCAACGCAACGCAACACAACGCGACGCGACGCGACGCGACGCAACGCAACGCGACGCATCGAGAAGCGCGGCCGAGGACGGCGCGGGTGGGGCGGGGCGTTGGAAAAGGAGGGCGTGCCGGTGGCCTCCTCCCACCAAGACGCCGCCTCTGCCTGGCTGCTTGTGGCTCTCCCCCAGCCTGTGAAGGCGGCGGGGCGGGTACGGAAGGCCTACATCCAGGGCTGCCATCTGCGGCCGCGCGTCCGTCGGCGCGTCTGGTCGCGTCTGGAGCGGCGCGGAGTCTGCGCCTCCGACGCACGCAGCAGCAGCAGGGAGCACTGCCCTGCCTTGGTGGTATACAGGGGCGCGAAGCAGGAGAAGAGCCTAGAGAAAGGCTCGGAGATTCTTGCAGCTCGTCATCGCTGGGGCGCGGCGTCACGACAAGCGGGGCCGGGACGCCGGGTCCAAGACAGGCGCGGCGAGCCGGCGGGCGGAAGGAAGGGGCGGGCTGACGGCGGCAGGCGCAGGCGGAGCGGGAGGCTGGGGCAAAGCAGGGAGCGAGAGGAAAAGCGCGTGGCGACGACCGGGGTTGGGGCGGCCCGCCGCTGCGGGCGCGCGCTTCCTAGGCGGCGCGCTTTGCCTAGCTGTGGCCCGCTGTGGTGTGGTCTTTCTTCCGAAACGTATGGCAGGGGCGGCCCACCCGAGAAAAGGAAGATGGAGGCAGAGGAGGAGGGAGGGAAGGAGGGGCGCCCCAGCCCAGTCCGAGGATAAGCGGGAGCGGGGAGCCGAGGAGGGGTGGCTATCAGGGAGGCGGCACTCGGGCAGGGATCGGCCTCGAGGGCCGCAGAAGAAGATGGATTAAAAATGGAGAGCAAGATGCTCTCGCGATCTAGCTAGCTAGCTTGAGACCAGGCAAGAAAACAGAGAGAGAGAATAAAAGATTTTCTTATTTCTTTCTTCTTTTTTTCGTACATCAAAAAAAAAAGGCAAAAAGCGAATCGAACCTAAAAAGAAAGCGACAGAAAGAAAGGCAAATAGTGCAAGCCGGAAGGTAAACACGGAAGCAACCCAGGAAGGACCAATGGAAGAAGGGAGGAAGGGTGTGAAAGGCGCGTAGGAGGCAGTCACGTCGATTTGTCAATCGATTCGTCGATCGATGGCCCAAAGATCGGGCAGAGTCAAAGAATAAAAGGTTCATCGAAAGAAATTATGAATTGTGAAAGAAAGAACGAAAAGAAATAAAAAGAATACAATAGGAAGTGAAAAGATTGCAGGGAGAGGGAGGTGCGGGAAAGGGAAAAGGGAGGAGGAGGATGACTAGACGAGACGGGCCTCGCGTCCATTGGAGGCAGGCGAGGGGAGGCAAGGGTGGATGCGCGAGCGGCGGCTCGCAGGCTGAGGCAGGCATGCCGAGGCCGCGAGCGAGCGAGCACACGTCCCCAGGTCTGCGCAGAGCGGAGCAGAGAGCAGAGCAGAAACCGAGCCCGGGAGCCGACACGAGGCGAGCGGAGGAGCCGAGCTCGCGGCGCCGAGCACAAGTGGCGAAACCCCCAGTAATCCTCGCTCGCTCTCGGCACGCAGGCAGGGAGGAAGGAAAAAAGGAAGCAAGCGAGCAAGCAAGCGAGCAAGCAAGGGCCAGGCAGGCAGGCAGACAGGCAGGCAGGCAAGCAGGCAGCCATCCAGCCAACCAAGACAGACAAAGAAAGAGCCAAACTTCGAAACGCCCGCTCACACGCCCCCGCCCCGCCCGACGGTGGTACCACCTCCACTGCAGCTGGTCTGGCCCGCCTCGAGAACAAACCAAGAAGCCAATCCAGAAAGACCAGACAAAGCACCTCGCTAGCAAAGAAGCAAAGCAAGCAAGCAAGCAAGCAAGCAAGCAAGCAAGCGAGCTCCAGGAGCCAAGCCAAAGCCAAACCAAGGAGCCCGAGCAAACTAGAAACGTAGCGGCTCCCTCGACCTCGAAAATCGGACGAACTACCGCAAAGATCCAATCACACGCAAACCTCGCGCTGTGATTGACGAGCATAACTCGATCACTCGCTCGGACCCCTCGCCATCCCTCCCTCGCACAGGCATCGCCGACAACGTGTGCGGTACCTGCAAGCGCACTTTTACCGAGATCAAGGACATCTCCCTCACCTTGAATCGCCAAGAAAGCCAAACCAAAGGATTCTTCTTGCAACACCAAGCAAGCTCCATCCTCATCAAGTTGCAAGGTCAAGCTAGCTAGCAAGATGGCCAACAACACGACACAACCCTGCTCGCCCATCGAGGCTGACATGACCAACACAACCACCACCTCGGTCTCCGCTATCAACGGCGCCGGCCTCGAGGACTTTGACGCATGGCCATCGTACTATCAGCACCAGAACAATGCCGCCTCCGCAAATGTCTACAACGAGGCCTGCAAGGCCAACATCAAGGAAGCCGCCGCCACCATGCAGGCTCGTGCTCGCTCATGTGTCACCACCACCAAGCACACCTCGCAGCCCATCACCCACCATCTCCAAGCTCGCCTTCAGCAGAACCAGCGCCGCTTTGCCACATCCAAGCACAACGTCGCTCCCTTCTGCAGGCGAACCTCCTCCGATACCCCCAAGACAAGCATGGAGATCTTCATGACACACGTGCGCCGTGACGAGCGCGGATACGTCGATGCCAGCGGCATCATGAGCCGCGAGTGCTTCGAGGAGTGGGAGGCCAGCCGCAAGTCGAAACTCAAGAACCCGCACCTTACCTTTGTCCACACCGTGCGCTCCCATGTCACCGGCGATCCCAAGACTGGCCGTAACCCTTTCCCAGAAGACGTCGAGGCAAGCCTCATCAAGCTTTTCCGCAGAAGGCAAATCTGGCCCTGCTTCCGCGGCACGCGCGTCAAGTACGGTATTCGCGGCATGTTTGTCACGGGATATCACGAGGCACGGAACCTCAAGGCCGAGGCCAACGGTGGACTTTCTGCGGCACCCATCTCTGCTCGCGCCGCAGCACATCGTGCCGCCAGCAGGATCGAACCCATCACGGTCAAGCCCCTCATCTCGAGGAAACCCGTCCTCAGCCCTCGTTCGCGCAACATGCACTACAACCAGCACCGCGTGCATCCTCAGCCTCTCCAGCCGCTTTCGCTTCAACCTTCGCGCTTCCTCTTGTCGCGCCCGCGGAACCTTAGCACGCAGAGCTCAATTGATACTGACATCACTGAACCCGCCGACGATGTACGCCTCTTCGAGAACAACTCTACATCCGCCTTCTCTCTGCCCAGTAACGACGTCCTCGAGCTTGACACTTTGCTTCCGAGGGCGCCCGAGCGCATCGTCAGCGACGGCCGTGAGGTCGCCTCGCTCGACGATGATGTAGCAACATGTGGCTTCCTCTCTCAGGATGACTGTTTCGAGGAGGAAGTCCTCGGCCTTCTCGTCTCAGACTACCACCATGGCCTCTTTGTTCCGGACTACCAAGGCAAACAGACCTGCGGCAAGCGGACTGCTGTCGACTGGGAAATTGAAGTCGCCGACTTGAAAAAGTGTAAATTGATCCCCACTCCCCGGGCCGCCTCCGCGTGACATTGAATGACCTCTGCGCAATGCTATCCCGACCTTTTGCCGTTCCACACAGCCACACATAAACAAACCACTCTGCACCTTCAACATTCTTCTCATACCATACACAACAAAACACATTTACGTATATTCATACATTCATACACTCTTGCTCTATTGCTGAACAAAAATTTCTGCTCTTCGATAGCAAGAGTTTTCCCGAAGTCTTCCGCGCTTAACCATTCTTCATAAGCAATGGCAAGGGCTAGCGAGCTCCCTCACCACAATTTTCCCAGCAATTTCAAATATCCTTTGACCAGACCTCTTGTACCCGACTGAACCGCATGCTATCGAATGCATTCGTTGAGCTACGAGTTTGTGACAGCGTAGCTTGATAAATCTCGCCACTTCTGCCGAATACGACAATAAAAGGTCCACTGCAGCAGCGAGCACGAACTGTGGATTGATCTGTACCCGGAAGCTTCGTCCCAATTCTCAACAATGCGGGTGTAAATCTGCGTGATCTTACGCATCGCTTGTACAGAAAGCACCGCGTAAGACAGCTTCCAGCAGGCCTACTCTACCTAGCCCTTCGAAAAAGGAAGAGAATAATGTCTTGGTGTTTGTTATCTTTACATACATTGTGAGCAGTCGATGCGGCAGACTTCACATCACTTTTCTTCAGGAACGGTAACAAGGCTCCTGTTTATTGCTACATGACTCTCTCCAATTCCTCTCGGTTCATGACATCCGTATCCACAGGCAAACTCAAGTTTGGTTGATTTCGATCGCCGATGCAATATTCCACCTCAGAAATTAGCTCGGGAAGATGACTCTCACTCATTCTTCTTGGGTCATTGCATCAAGATCCACAGGCATGCACGAGTTTGGTTGATTGCGATCACCAATGCAGTATTCCGCCTCGGAACTCAGCTCCGGAAGATCCACCAAAGACCAAACCCATTTTCCTGTTTCATGCCTGAAAAGAGCCATCCGATCATCCACAGTGTATGCCACGAGCATGTCCGCATTGACTTGGCGCGGTGACATCCAACGCAGTGGAACCCCCTCGCCCGTCGTGGGGTCCACGGGCATACCGCGGGACCACCACTGCGTTAAACTTGCTCCAATCTCAACAACTACAAGCTCACCATTTCGATTAACTGCAACGATGGCGCGCCCAAGTGCTAGCACAGGACCCAAGGCCCCAGAAAGTGCCATCGAGCTGCGCGCCTTTTCGTACACGTGCCAATTTATCGAGCTTTCAACACTGCCGTTCAATGACAACTGCGCAAGGTCTCCGCTCACAGTGGTCAAAAACAGCTTGCCGTAGGACAGCACGCCCGGTGAATCGAGCAGCCGAAAGTTCCTTGGCGCTCCTATAAAGTCTAACGAAATGACCCGAGATCGAAATTGGAGCAAACCGCGGAGCAAATACCCGCTCTCGCTCACAAACAGCAGCGTCCCCGGCTCCAGGCCTTCCGCATCTACAATACTCACAAGCCGTTCTGCGCTGGCACGGCCCGTATTGAACTCGCTCTTATAGGCAATCCATGAAAAGAATTCGTCCTCGGAACCACCGTCCGGGACCTCCTTGCCCAAAGGCGGAGGGGAGCCTTTTCTTTCAAGAATGCGCCCCTCGCGATTGAGAAAAAATGCAGAGGTTGACCGCCTCCGCGTTGATACGCTGACCGCGCCAGACAGGTCCAGGCCGCGCATTTGATACCATTCCAGACGTTCGTCGCGCGTGCGTCGCCTCTCTACAAGGTCGCCACGGGAGGTGATCACATAGACTCGATTCTGCCACGTAAAGACTTGTGTTGCATCCGTCGTTTCGCTCATGTAGTGTCTCACAAACACCCAGCTGTGCCCATTGTGAAACCTTTCAATAACTGTGTCGTGCATGCTTGCTGTGGCGGGGCGCACTGCGACAAATATGCTCTTTTGTTGCATCACATCCAACAGCTGCGGCCCAGCTGCAAGATTCTCCTTGGCCGGTCTCTGCGCATTCGCTTCGGTTTCCTCACGTGGACATGCCTCGCGGAGACTGCTAATGCTTGCGCCTTCGCGAGCACATGGGCCATTTATACCATCGTAGAAAAAGCTTGGGATTGCTGTTGTTTCGCTCGCATGCTCATCTTTCCCGAAGCCGGGTGTCCGTGGTTTTCCTCGTCCCCAGCGGTGTCCACCTTTGTTGGAAAGTGCTACTGTTGTTCCCTTTGGTTGGCCGGGTCGATACGCCTCGCGTTCTCGTGTGGTTTCCCAGCGCGTTGTCCATGCCTCGGAGACCTCTGGCCCGACTTCAGTCCAGCGCACGCCATCCCCATACGCCGTGGCAGCCCACGTCCGAGACGCCGACGCGAGCCCCTCGTGCACAGCATGATGCTGCAAAAAGTCGCGCAATCGTGCCGTTTCCGTTTGCCCTGGGGACCTCGCCAGCACAAGAGCTAACGTCCACGCCACGAGCACTGCTCGCGCCCCCATTCTTGGGCGCTTCCACTTTTGCGTGCGCAAGCGACCGTCCGCGATTCTTGCTTGCATGCATCCACCGCTCTTGTGGTCCTTCGATTGATTCTTTTTCACTCACTCGCACCGTTGAGTAGTAGGCCGAGGCCTAGTGGGCCTAGTAGGACGTGGGCTGCTCCATGAGCTTGCATTCGAGATAATTCCTTAACGTCGTCCCCATGCAAGACACGAAGAAGGTCTTCTTTTTCTGCCGGATTTCGTTTCCGCCATCCTTCTTGCTACTCTCTTCAGCTCGCCATCAACATCACTGAGCATTCTTTCGCGCTCATACCACAACAAAAATTGCAAGACTGGACCGGCCTTTCTATCTCACTCGATTTTATGGCACTTTATAAAACATATGTAGCCGTTCGAGCAGCCAGATACAATACTCTTTGTGTCGGAGCAGCACAGAACCGAATTCAGGATAGCCATCCGACGGCTCCGAAAAGGCGGAAGCGCCAGGGCCAGCGCAACGGCCCCCATGATGCGCGTCCCGAGAACAAATGTCCCGCGACCATCCCAACGGATATAAAAACTGCGGGACCGTGGAACATCGACTTGATCTCAGACCTTGGCCGAACAACTCACGTATCTTTACGGGCAAAAGCCGCACTCTATAATTCGTGCAAACTTCTGATGGCCACATTCAATTCATAGATAGTCAACGGCTACATCACTTTGTCGCGTGTTCCCTATGATCTTTTAGAGGTTTTCGCCCTGGGCGGGCCTCGCGCTTCGCAAACCCGAAATCCCGCAGAAGTTGGCCTAGAAACCCAAGGAATAGACGTCAACAAGCCAGCGAGCAGGATGATGCGTTCAATCTTTGTCATTGTCGGTGCAATGGCTCTCATGCCGCACCTTGCTCGTGCTGACTACCTCACGTGCGCTTCGGGCGAGCACCTGTGCTGCGACGCCATCGACTCCTCGATAACCTCGTACACGCTGACCGAAGGCTCCATCAAGGGCTGCAGTGCCGACGCCTACCAAACGTCGGACGAGACGAATTCGACCTCGTACTGCCTTCACATTGTCGCTAACTATGATGGTACACCCGTGTCTGCCGCGAGCTGCACCTGTGGCACCTCAGACCCGTCCGACTCGGGAGATTGGGCGTATGACTGCGATGAGGAGCAGTGCATGGTTGATTCTTCTGGCACTGTTGCCCTCTGGCCCGGACTTTGCGATTTGGGAGAAGCTGTCGAGGGTCTTTTTGCAATGGGTGTTGGCATCCTCGTCGCCCTTGGCGTCGGTGCTCTCCTTGTTCTCATTCTCATCATCCTCGGCATCTACTGCTGCTGCTGCAGAAAAACAAAGCAGGTCATCGTCGTTCAGCCCGGAGCTGCCCAGGCTGCGCCCGCCGAAAAGCAATAATCGATCTGAATGAAAAGTCCATCTTTTATGTTTACACTCATCGTCAAAGTCTTTTCCTTGCTTTTGTCTTGAGCCATCTTCGCGATCTATGCAAAGGAGGAGCTAGTTTTAAGAATGTCGCTTTTGGACAAACGATTGAGGCATCGAGCTTTCGATTTCCTGGACGACCGACCCTCTTTTCGTGCCCTTTCGCGTCTAAACTTAGTCCTGTGCGCCGATTTTTGAAAAAGACCGAATGAACAATCTTCGAATCTCAAGGCAATGTGCCAAGCTTGCTCGCTCACAATTCACAGTCAGAAAAAGAGAAAAATATTGTATTTTTGTTTTTTTGGGGGGGGGGGAGGGAAGGGGCGAGGGGAGAGGGGGTAGAAGGAAAGAAGTCGCGAGATGGACGAAGTCGAGTCCGAGTGCTTCTTCCTGTAGATGTGAAAAGCTTTCTGACCTGGATACTAGCCTTACTTCCTTTCAACTCAGCCCAGATCTTTCCTCCAGACAGTAATCTCTTGCTGCTTAAAGTAGCTTCGCTCTTCTTGATCAACGAGAACCAAGTTGAGAAAGTAGCGCACCGAGAACTGGTTGTTGACATTTTCGTACGTTGGCGTCAAGTTGCTATCAGAAAGAAAGAGGCGAACCGGAATCGCTTCGCCGCGCACGGGGCACCCGTCCATGATTTCAAATTTGGTGAGCTTATCTGAGTCCGTCACCATGTTGTCGCCAGTTCCTGTCGATTCGCGACGCACGATGCCTAGCTCCATGTACTTGATCTTGATGCGCACAAGCATAAAGTAAATTTTGCCAACGACCGCTTCATTCGGATGATACTTGGACTTTTGGTACTCGAACTCAATATGAAGACACTCCTCGATGCCCACCTCCATTTTGATCGAGTTGTTAATCTCCGGCTCCGGCTGCACGTTTTGTACCCAGAACTCGTGCTCCTTGGTTGACGTCCCGTACGGCTTGGTCACGGTGACGCGCAAAAAGTACCGCAGACGCACATTCAAGCCCCGATAAGACTCGTATTGTTTCGGGACGTTTGCAAAGTTAAAGCCATACGTCTTTTCGTTGTACAAAAGGCCTGGCGAGTCGAGTTCACTGACGAGCGAAGTAAACTCGGAGTTGCGACCAGGGTCATGCAGCATTTCAATCTGACCAATGAGTTCGACTTTGATGCCAATGTGCTCGAGTTTTTTACCCTTGGGGATCACCGTCACCTCGCCTTGAATCGGCTCGTGGCCCTGGAAGATAACCAGCTCCTCCACGCCGCCGTCCTCATGTTTGATCTTTTTCGTCGGCCGGCCTCTGATTGCGCTTGTGAACTTGAGCACGAAGCTCGCCGAGTTGCCGAACCCGAGGAAGTTCATCTTTGCTCACCGCTGCTCCCTCGCGCGCTTCGGCGCTACCACTCGTTCGTTGCCTGCCTGGCTGCCGCGCGAGCGAGCGTCAGCTGCCGCGCCGCGATGAACTGTCTTTCTTTACTTTTCTCGCGAGCTTTCCTTGCTCGCGGGCACGACGCGGGTGGGCTCGCCTGCGAGACGGTCTGTCTCTCCGCGGACGCGAGTCCCAAGCGCGTCCGCACGAGGCCCCGTTTGCCTGCCGCCGTCTCGGACGTCCAAGGCTCTGCGAGCCCGTCACCGCTTCTAGTCTAATCTTCGCTAATCTTTGGATCTTTTTCCAAGCCGCAATCAATCGGGCTGATGCCCGTGCTCTTCTTCGCGTTGCAGATGGAACTGACAGGGAAGACGGTTTGGCCGGTCGACGGCGGAAAAGAGGAAAGGATAGGGAATGAAAAGGACCCCAGAGTCTGCACAATAAAAGATGATTTGGAGATGAACATCATGATAAGAAGCGAATGAAGACGTCGTGAGCTTTCGGCCCCGAAAAGGTCTTCCTTGCAAGCGATTACTTTCAACAAACACCCTGTTCTTGCCGCCTGCAAAGACCTTCTTCTGGCCATGGCTGACGGCTTGAGCCGATCCGAATCCGCGCGCCTCGACAAGCTTCATGATCGCTGTTTTTTTTTTTTTCATCTCCCGCTCTTGTTTGTTCTTGCAAGCAAGCGACAAGCAAGGCAAACGAAGTTCGTCAAACTCGAGTGGATTGAATGCTGGTCCTCGCTGCGCGCGTGAGGACCGCTCCGAGGGCGTGGCGAGACGCAGGGGCTCTCGCAGCGCAGCGTGGACATTGGCAACAGCAGCAGCAGCAGCAGCATTACCTGCGTGTGGTCATGGCGACGTCGCCGACACCAGGCGGCAAGACCGAGTGGAAACTGTTGAATGGGAAGTGGCAGCATGTTGCGGCCAACGAGCTTGGCGGCGAGTCTCAGAACTCGATGGCCTCCAGTTTGACAGCACCGGCAACCCCGCAAGCAGGAAGTAGTAGTCACGGTGCAGACCGTGCCGACAATTCTGGGATTGCAGCTCCGAGATCCGTGAGCGAAGACGTGGGATCTAAGAGCCTCAGTGTCGCTCAACGGGCAGCGCTCTTTGATCAAAGCTCGAATGAGAGAGGTGCATCCATGCCAACGCCAAAGGATAAGATCAGCGCTCATGTCCCAGCACAGCACGTCATGACAAGCTTGAATCAGACCACCGGCCACCCGCTCCCGAAAGAATTAAACGCTTCGGCGGCACGCGCCAGAAAGGCATCTTTGGGGGGTGGCGTTCCAGGAGCCACTGCTGCTGCTGCTGCTGCTGCTGCTGCAAGTCGTGAAAGCTTCGCGTCCCAGACAAGCGCAAACTCACAACCATCTTCGCAAGCAAAGGAACGTCCAAAGTCAGGTTCTAGTGTCTCGGCTCTTGCCGCAGCGTTTGAAAATCAGCCCCAGCTTCAGGCCTCTTCGTCAACCTTGACCACGGCGACAACGGCGAGCACAATCAGCAGTAGTTCGGGAGCAAGCTCCGTCGTCGACGTGCCCGAAGGACGCACCTTGAACATTCACCCTTTGGGAGATGCCGCAGGTACATCGGCTCACCAGCAGGCTGCTGCCGCTCCCCCACACCCAGACCGTCATGCGCATGACGCGAAATCTGGGAGGCACGGCGCAAGCGCAGTGGGCCATGCGAATCGCTATGCTCCCCATCAGCATGCCAAAGCGCGTCCGCGCACGCTGCCTCATCAAAGGCAAAAGCCGGAACGTCCACACCGCCCCGTATCAAGCTCGGATCGCCCTCCGGCTCCGGTGAAAAAAGACGAGGTGGAAGCCTCCGAGGAACGGCCAACGGCCCCAACCTCAATGGCATCGTCCTCGCCGATCGTCCCGCAACGTGACCCACCGGGACGTGGACGCGCACAATCCATGCAAGTCTTTGTTGCCCAGTATGACTTTTCGCGACGTCATCCAGACGAGCTCAGCTTTGCGTCGCAAGACCATCTTCGTCAGGTTCCGAATCGAGGCGGACGCAAGCCCGAGTCTGGATGGATCTGGGCTGAAAACCTCCGCACGCGCGAAATTGGTCTCACTCCAATGAACTACATTGAGCGCACTAGGCAACCGGTTGACACGACTGTGCCAGCAAATCTTCGAGCGAGTGCGCCTGTCGCTCAGGTGGATTATTCCGAAGCACACGCAAAGGCGCAGCATCTTGTCAAGGTGGATTTGGACACAGGCCATGCCTCGGGTGGTGCCGTGGGGATTCATGTGGGTAGGCAAGTCTCAGCCGACGACAATCTTAACGAGGGTGGTAGGGACTTTGACGCAAGTCCTCCGCAACGCCGCCCACCAACAACCTCGACGTTTCCTACCTCTCCTGCGTCCGAGTCAGCATCGTTTTCAGAACAGCCCCCGCCGCCGCCTATTGCTCCGCGGCGGCCCGAGAGCATTCGCGCAAAGCCGCTCGAGCCTTTTATGGGACACCAGACGGCGACCATGGCGCCACCGCCGCCGCCGCCGCCACCACCGCCGCCAGCTTCGATGCAATCGTCAGGCCAGTCCCGCGCTTCCTCGCCGCCACTGCCTCCGCAGATGTCGGGCTCGGCGTGGCGCGGGTCCATGGCGGATCTGAATCGGATCCGAACGACAGCATCTATGCCGGCAAATGCTCCCATGCATCAAGAACAGCGCCAATACAGCTCGCAGCCCATTCTGCGCAGAAATGGATATGCCACCGACGTCGTCGGGGTCCGCTCCAAGGACACCGGCGAGATTTTTACAACAAACTTTAACGTTCGCTTCACGGGCCGAAGCGGAAAGTTCGAGGCACGAGGCGACACGGTAGATGTGCTCCTGGATGATCGCGTCCGCTTCACCATGGAGATTGGCGATGGTGGCAAGGCTCAATTTCCGTCCGGAAAGTTGGCACCGGACCCAGAGGTCCTGGGTAATGTGACGAGCCTTTTAGACGAGCTTGGACCGCACAAGCTCAAGTTCGAGCACCGATACACGGCCAATGGAGAATATCGCCTCAACTACGTTGAGGCCCTCTTTTGGCTATGGGATTCGTCAGACTCGATTGTCGTTTCGGACATTGACGGCACCATTACGCGTTCGGATGTGGGCGGCATGATCAACGGTGTCTTGGGCGCGCGCATGGGCTGGAAAAAGGGGCACGCGCATCCCGGCGTTTGCTTCCTCTACAATCACCTCATTGACGAAACGAATGCGCACATCATGTACCTGACGGCGCGCCCGCTCAATCTCATCAACGACACACGATCATACATTTATGAGTTAGAGCAGCCCGTTTCATCGTCGAGCATGACGATGCGACAGCTGCCACCAGGCCCGATTATTACTGACACGACGAACTTGACGTCGAGCTTTCGGCGCGAGGTAGTCGATAGGTCCTCGCACGTCTTTAAAACTGAAATGCTCTCGCAGCTGCGCGACTGCTTCACGAACGCTGGGCGCGACATTCGGCGGTACCCCGTCTTTCTCGCCACCTTTGGAAACAAGGATACGGATGCCGTGGCGTACCGCGCAGTGGGCGCGCCGCCTGTGACGATCTTCATTATCGGCACCGACTCGAGGGTTCAAGTTGCCGATGAGTTCCGCGAGCGCTGGACCAATTACAGCGACCCGCGACTTGTCAAGGTCATTATGGAGCGCATCGACCTCATCAAGTCTGGGCGCCTGCCTGACCCCAATCTCCCCATTGATTAAAGAGAGCAGCTATAATTGCAATTTGCACCGCCCACCAGCCGGCTACCTTGCTTGGGGACAGCTCGAGCCACCCGGCGTCGCTTGACACGTCGCTAGATGCATCGCTTGACACTGTTGCAGTGCCGTTTCCTGGTGGCTGCTGCATCGATGCATTCTTGGCCTTGTCTTTCGCAGCGCTTTTCTTGGGAGGCGCTTTGGGTACGCCATGGAAGGGGTCCGTGCTCCCGGCAAGCAATGCCATGATTGGGACACCAATGCCTGCGGCCTGGGACTCTGCCTGGAGCCGCTGCAACTTGGACATGACCTGGCGGACGCGACCATTTTCCTCGAATCTCCGCGAGGCCTCTTCCGTGGAGAGACGATTCCTACCAGTCCAATGGTCGATGGCGGCAAGAACATCTCTGTCTCGGAGGTCCTCCTGCAGGTTCTTGTCCTTTTGCAGCGCCTCGAGCACGCCCTTGACGCGCTCCATCTTGCTCGACGAGTCGGTCTTTCGAGGCGAGAAGCTTGGTCACGCAGCAGCAACGAAGTGAATACTTTTTTGCACAATAAGTGGCGACTAAACACAGAAAGAAGAAGGCACACCTCGTCGCAGGCACTGCCAGCGACAGCGACTTCTCTTTCTCCGCGATGCCGCGGTCGGCCACGCTCGCGAAGATGCGTTTCCCGTTGCCTTATTTTTCGACTTTTTCTTCGGAAGAAGCGAAACCGCTCATTCGGTAACGTCCTTTAGACCGTTCGTTCGGTGCGAGGTCAGACGTTACCGTTCCTTTTCGTTCTTTACTACACGACAATTGACGATGTGACTGTAACAGATTCCAGGACATTTTCCTGTAGACAGCCTAAGAATGTCATGGGGTCGGGTAGGCGATCACGAAGAATCTTGGAAACCACGAGTTCGCGAGTGGCGGCGAGGATACACACGCGGTCGCGGCGCGGCAGACCGCAAAGAAGCCAGAGCCGACGCACGTCGCCGCAGCCCTTCCACTCGCAGCAGAAACGCAAGCACCCGCGCCGCTCAGTCCGCAAGACAGACTCGCCAAGATGTCGGAGACCAACTACGACGCGCCCCTCCAGGACAACGTGGAGGTGCGCCAGACGGAGCTCTTCAGCGCCATCTCCCTCAAGGACGACCCGGCCAAGTTCGAGGGCGGCGCCAAGCCCGCCGCCGCCTCGGACGCCAAGCCTGCCGCCACCGAGGAGGAGGACGACGATGACTTTGACCTCTTTGGTGATGACGACGAGGAGGCCGAGAAGGCCCTCGCCGAGAAGATGGCCGCCGAGAAGGCCGCCCGCAAGGCCGGCAAGGGCAAGGGTGAGCGCTCGCTCATCGTGCTCGAGGTGAAGCCGTACGACGCCGAGACCGACCTTGAGGTCCTCGCTAAGGGCATCAAGAAGTTCGAGCACGAGGGTATCCAGAACTGGGGCAAGGAGCACAAGCTTCTCCCCGTTGCCTTTGGCATCAAGAAGCTCGCCATCTCCGCTGTCGTCTACGATGACCTCATGGGTGTCGACGGTCTCAGCGACCTCATCGAGGAGAAGTACGGCGACCTCATCCAGTCCATTGACGTCCAGGCCATGAGCAAGGTCTAAGTCCTTTAACTTTGTCTGCCTCCTGCTTTTGTTTGCGTTCCCGCATGCATGAACTTTGCTCGGATCACCATGAGCTATCTTTTTGCGAATCTTTGCTTCTTGTTCTTCCTCCTTGTCGAGCTTGTGTACCTTTCGACAGTGAGCGATTTTCTCCACTTTGGTCGACTCCGCACGATCGAGATTGTTCTTGCTCATTACGGCTGATGTCTCTGTGTCTTCTCGAAATCGTCCGCAAGATCACACCATGAGATGGGATGCTTTGCTCGATTCCTCAGAATGCACTACAAATTATTGATGCTGATCATGTTCCTGATGCCTTCCCTGTCTGCTTGACTACTTTTCGAAATTGCAAGTGATGCTCATCGTAGAAGGCGATTCTTTCCGCAAGATCCTACGACGAGACGAAATGCTTTGCTCGATTCCTCAGAGTGCACTACAGATCGTTGCTGCTCATCCTTTTTATCATGTTGCTGAAGGCCTCTCTGTCTACTTGGCTACTTTTCGAAATCGCACGTGATGCTTTTTGAAGAAGGCGATTCTTTTCGCAAGATCCTACGACGAAATGAAATGCTTTGCCGATTCTTCAGAATGCACTACAAATCGTTGCTTCAAGTTCTTTTCATCATGTTGCTGATGCCCCCCTCTGTGTCTGCTTGGCTACTTCTCGAAATCGCACAATTTGAGTGCTGCTTCGTTGAAGGTGGTTCTCTCCGCAAGATCCCACGTCCCAATCTCTGCCCGATCCCTCAAAAAGTACTACATATCGTTGCTTCTCATCCTTTCTATCGTGCTGCTGACGCCCTTCCTCTCTGTCCGCCTGGCTCTTGCCCGAGATCACACGATTTGAGTGCTTTGTACCGGATTTTACCACCCCATGATCAACTATGCAAGTCACATCAGTGGCCCCCATTGCTGCCGACTCAGCGAAGATCATTTCCGCGTCATCCATGACGCAACGCATGGCATGGTTGTTGCCTGCGCATCGTTCATCTTACACCATTTCACCTCTCCTCGCGAAGCTTTGCTGCGCCGCTCGTTTTGGTTTATTTACTTCCCTCCTCTGGACCAGGCTGGCTGCTCTGCAGCTCCTGCGCCAATGCCGCCTCGAACCCCACGAATGCTTTCTTCCCCTCGAGGCTTGGCTCGGCTTTCCTTTCCCCCTTGCGCAACTCGAACAGCGCGGACCTTGTCTTGCAAGGCCGCGAGGGTTGCGTCGACGCGGCGGCCTGGACATCCAGGTGTCGCCAGCCAGCGCTTGGCGACCGGTCCGCGGTCCGGTCGCCTCCCGAAATGCCCGTCGAGGCCGCCTCGCCGCTTGACTGCGAAGAAAGCGCAGCCGAGCAGCTGCAGAGCGCCGTCGTCAGCGTCTCGCTCGCCGGCATCGATCGCGACATGTCATGTGAAGACGAGACATGGACGAACGGTCGCGCAGTGAGTGCTTTTGCAGCCAGATGAACAAGGATGGATGTCTTCGCCGCGGTGCTCGACATCTCTGTTTTCCAATGCGAGGACCCGGCCCAGGTCTTTTTCCTCCCCCTCGCCCGAGCCGTAGTACTTCCCTGCAGACGCGGCGCGCGGCCGTCGCGTCGAGTCTGAGGGCGGCGCCGTCGAGGGAGGGAGGAAGGGAGGCAAGCGACTTGGAGGGGCGAGGGGGGAAAGAGAGCAGGGAAAGCCGCCGCGCTGCGCTGTGAAATCCGCGCGTGCAGGCGCGCACACTCTGTGTGGGGCGGCTCACCCACCATCATCGATCGCTGCCTGTAAAAGTAAGAGATGTTGCCAGTAGAGGCCGTGTACTAGCAGCATGGCCGCGCGGAAAACCCGGTCACCCCGCGCGGTCGAGGCCGTGTGCGACATGCCAAGGCAGTCGAAGCGCCCCGCAATGCGTGGAAGATAGATAGTGCACACGTATGCCATGCGAGCGGGCATGCCGTGCGTTTGAATGGGTGGATTGATGGATGTGATGGCCAGGAAGGGATAGAGATCGATCGATCGATCGATCGATCAATCGATTGATCGAGAGACGCTGCAGTGCAGACCCGCAACTTGGGACCATCACGGCTCCCCGGATTCACAGCAATAGCGTCTTCGGCGACCTTTTGCGGCCTTTTGCGCTGCGCTGCCCTGCGCTTGGGCTTCGGAGTGCGCAGGCCGGAGTCCGTCAAGACGATTGAGATCGACAAGATCTCAAGCGGCGAGATCTCCGCAAGGCGCTGGCGCCAAGCCACGCCACGGCAAACCAAGCCAAGCCAAGCCAAGCCAAGCCAGGCCCAACGTTATCGGGGTGGATTCGCTGATCAATCGGATCGCTGATTTGTTGATCAATCAATCTCTTGAAATCAATCAATCAATCAATCAATCAATCACTTGATCAATCAATCGTCGATCAAATCAACCTGGCTGTTGATCGATCGATCGATCGCTCGCTCGCTCGACCGACCGACCGTCCGATCGATCGAGTACCCGCCGTGGCTCGTGCCGGACCTCGAGTGGCCCTTCGTGTCTCTCACAAGGGCGCGAGGGGACTTCGAGAGGACAGGACTCCGGCCCGGCGGGCTCGATTGCGAGGTACTCGTCCCCCGAGCCTCAACTGCCGCCGTTCTGGCATCGTCGAGAGCAGCCAGCGCGGTTCGATTCTCGCTGCCGGCCGCGTGCTAGCCGCTGCTGCCGGCGGTTGTGCGCTTGCCTTCGATCCTTCACCCGCCAAGCTGCGTTTGTTTGGTGGGTTGTTTGGTTGTTCGTTCGTTTGTTTGTTTGTTTGTTTGTTCGCTGGGACGACTTCGGCACTACAGTGCACGTACACTACGACATAGGCCCACTTCTCTGTAGTACAACAGCCAGGTGACAGCAGGCGCGTGCTTTTCTGTTTCTCTTTGGGTGTGCACAGGCCAGCGCGGGCCACTGCGATCTGGACCGCGGCACGGGAGCCGCGACGAGCGAGACGAGCCGAGACGAGCCGAGCAGACCCTCAAGTCGGACGCTTCGTCTTGCCTTGCCTTGCCTTGCCTTGCCTCCGACTCAGTCGCCTGCCTGCCTGCCTGCCTAGCTCTGCCGCGTCCACGGGTCGAGCGAGACGAGACACGCACGCCCAAGCAAGAAGCACGCAGGTGAGATCTTCTCTTCGCCCGCCTCGCCCGCCTCGCTCGCCTCGCCGTGCTGACCGCAGACCCCGGTGGACCAAGAGCAGCAGCAGCGCGCGGCAGGCCTCCCCTCCCGCCGGCGCCTGGCCGGGGCCGCCGCCCTCGCCCGCCGCGGCCGTCGCTGCCGCCCGCCCGCCGCGCCTCCTCGATCGGCACCATCGCCGGCATCCTGGACCTCGCGCGGGACCCGGAGCCGCACAACAGCGCGCTCGAGCTCGCGCGGTGCCCGGTGCTGGCGCTGGCCGCGGCGCAGGGCGGCGGCGGCACCGCGCCGCTGGCCGCGGCGGCGCTGGCGGCGGCGGCCGCGGTGGTCGCGGCCGGGGCGCGCGCGGCAGGGCGGCCGCGGGGCCGGGGCGATGATGATGATGATGATGATGATGATGATGAGGGTGACGAGGAGGGCCGAGATGGAGCCGCCGGGTGCGACAGACCGCAAACGAGGATGAAGGCCGCCGACGAGGGCGCCGCCGCGGCGGAGGGCGCGGCGGAGAGCGCGGCGGGGAGCGCGGCGGAGGCGCTGTGCGAGGCCGGCCCGAGCCGCACGCTGCGCGAGGCCGCGGAGATGGCCAAGGCGCGCAGGGCGGCGGCCATTGACGAGGACGAGGACGAGGACGAGGACCACGAGGTGTCCGCGGTCGCAGAGCCTCCGCCGCCGCAGCAGCAACAGCTGCAGAGGCTGGGCGCCGCGGCGTCGCGGAGACGCGCGCCCGGCCGTCGCACGAGCTCGTACGCGTCGGATCTGAGCAAGTTGTCTCCTCGCAGCGGCGGAGGTATGGCGGCGGCCAACGCCGTCGCCGCCGGAGGTGACCTCTCAGCCTACAGCTCAGGGTCGGAGGGCGAGGGGGGCTTCTTGGGCCCCTCAGCGTACGACTATTACGGCGCCGAAGACCTCGTACGGAGGCAAAAAGACCGCGTCGTCAGCATCATCCTCGGAAACCTCTTCACCCTCGGCATTCTTGGACTCGTGTACTTCAACTACGTTCTCTTTGAATCTTACATTGGTGTTTTCCTCTACGCCTTTCTCGCCTCTGAGGCGTTATGGGAGACCAAGCGTAGCATTGTCGACTGTCTCGTCCTCATCAACGACGAAAACACCATCTCGCCCCGAAACATGCTCGAGTACGCCATGCGAACAGCCCGCGACACGGTCCGCTCGGCGCCTCGCTGGGCCATCGCGCTCGCCCTGGCATTTCTCATGCCCGTGATCCTCCTCGAGCCTTTGCTCGTGATGCTCTTGGTGCTCGCACTTGCGGCTCTGGCTCTCTTTGTCTTTTTGCTCGACCGCCGTGCCCTCTTTTTCTTCAGAATGCATCGCTTCGTTCTTAACGACTCCACCTTTGTGGCGCTCGTGCTCATTCTCTTCATCCTCGTGCTCGGCGTCGTGTGCACCACGCTTTTTGTCGTCTTTGCCTTTCACGACGTCAAGGTCATGCTCCAGATGATTCAGGCTTGGGCTGGAGAGACACTCATGAACTCGCGATGGGCTCAGGATGTCTGGAACGAGGTCTCTGGCCACGGAGAAAATGCCCTCGATGCCTGGCTGGGCGACTTTGAGCATCAATATGTCACGAACACGACCTGGGAGCCCGCCTTTCGATGGGTTGTTCGATTCATGGAAGAGACCCGTCTCGCGGCCACGAACGATACTTCTGCGCCCAACGCAACCTGTCTAGCCTCGAACGCGAGCTCGCTCTCGGGCGAGGCCGCCACCGCTGCCTGTTCACTCTCTGCGGCAGAGGCTTCGCTCTTTGGGGCAGCAGCTTCCCAAGGCGCCGTGAGTATGGACGATACCTTTCTCATGGCCGACGGGTGGTTTTCAATTCCGGACTGGATGCAGAACCGCTCTCTCCAAGAAATTCTTCAAATGGTCGCCGAGCACACCAAGTCGACGGATCTCAGCGGTGTCACGGACAAAGTTCGCGACGTTGCCCTTTCTGCCCGTGACGGCTTCTGGACCTCGACGATCTTCACCATGTCTGTGCTTTTCCTCGTCATTGACTTTGGTGTGCGCGTCATGTTTTTCGTCACCATCACCTTTATTTTACTCAGTAGCGAGGACAATCTCATGCACGAAGTTCTCACTGGCATTTTTAGCTCGGAAGCTCAAGATGCCTCTCCGACGGATCCCGTCCCTACTGGTGGCAATGCCTTTGTCTCAGCTTCGGAACCTCTTTCAGCATCCGGTTCCGCGCCCGCGCCAGCCGCGAGTCCTGCTCGCGCGGGTGGTCCTTCCGGGCCTCCTCCGTCTCATCAACGCCGCTCCGCCTTTGTCGAGCGTATCATTGCTGTAGCGTCGTCGACCTCGGAATCCTCACGGAGTGTTGCCGAGTGTGAGGATGATCCAGCGCTGCCCGTGGACGACGAGGATCTCGATGCCGATAGCGAACTTGGTACTTTTTCTCCAAGCGCGGGCCCAGTTGCGGAGTCATCCATCGCCCCGGAGGAGCGCGCTTCAGACATTTACCTCCTCGAACAGCAGCTTCGCGCCACAATGGAGGCTGTCGTTATGCTCACGGTAAAAATGAGCTTTTATAGGGCCACAGCGACGCTCGTCTTGTTCAAAATCATGGGCATTCAACTGCCCTATTTGGCGGCGCTCTTCACCATCGCGCTGACTCTCTTTCCTGTCGTCTATGCCTACTGGGCCTGTCTTCCGTGGTGCCTCATTTTTGCACTCAATGGGCACTGGTACCTCTCGTTACTTCTTTTCTCTCTCCAGTACATTCTGAGCTTCCAACTGGATAGCTGGGTGCTTGGAACCTTTCAAAAGAAAGTCCAGCAACCTTCGACTCGCGAGCACGCGGACCAGTCCAAGAACGAGTTTATGACTGGCATGTCCATGTTTTTCGGCGTCACCGCCTTTGGAGCGCACGGCGTCATCCTTGGTCCACTTCTCGTTTGTTTGGGCATTGTATCGTACAATACCCTTAAAAACACCCAACAAAGTGTCCGGGGAATCCAACCCTTGTCGGGTACGAACTCGCTCACCTCCTCGCTCACCCTCGGTAGCGCGAGCGGCACCGTGGGCAGTCTCGGGCCGGGAACCAATGCACCTGCCAATTTTCCCATTCATCATGGCATTCAGCGAACATGGTCCACAGACACGCCTGCTTCCCGACCGTCTCGTCGTCGCCGGAATCGCGGGCATCGCCGCTCCGACTCCGAAACACATCTTTCTTCTCGTAAGCTACGCCCCCACGGAGCGTATCCCTTTGGAGCTGGGACGACCTTGCCCGACGAGGCTGATAATGGTGGCGCGGCGAACGATACGGGGCACGAGACCTTGACACGCAGTCCCAGCGAAACCTCGCATCGGGATGCAAAAGCTGATGCAGAGTCCGTCTTTGGTCTCGCAACGGCCAACACCGGGGAAGCAAACACCTTGAATGTGTCCAGAGGGCGGCGTCATAGCGACTACGAAGGATCCTCGCTCTCCACTACATCATCGACGTCCTCGTTCTGCGCTGTCAAGTCGTTCGATACTCCCCGCGACGCAGAAGCAGATACTGGAGGATACAGGGAGGATAATGACAGGGACGAGGACCAGGACGAGGATGCAGAAGTCATGCGACACAGTCGAGCTCAAGCAGCATTGGAACGTCAGAGAAAGGCTAACGAGTCCGATGAAGAAACCGAAGGCCACCATCAACGGCGATCGAGCGAGCCCACGGTCCGCAACTTTCTCAACTCTGACAGCGATGATGCCACAGAGGGGGAACGGCGTTCAAGCTCACGGCAAGGCTACGAACGAGGAAAGAAGAGACCCCGGCATCGTGACTCTGGGCGTGAGCGCATCGGACGAGGTACTGACGTTACCCAGGGTCGGCGATCTTTGGGCGGATACCCAACCCGGACGGCGCCGCTCGCGCATACGTCCTCATTCCGTCAAGCGAACCGAAGTGCCCGTCTCCAGAGGCATCACACGGCAAGCGGGGAGACGAGCCTGATTGATAGTTTTCTTGGAACTGTGATCAACGCAACGACGACGCGAAATCGACCTCCGTCGGGCGGAACGCTCCAGGAAATGTTGTCTCGTCGTGGCGACAATGGCTCCAAGATGAATGGAGGCGGCATGGGCGTCGGGGGAGGTGGCGGCGGCGGAGGAGGATCGCGTCGGCGCCTAGCACTCTCGCCGGAAGAGAAGCTAATGAGAGCGCAAGTTATGCTCGAGAAGAAACTTATCGACAAGGAGAAATACGACGAATTTGCATTGAAGATGTTGGCCGAATTGGGTGGCGCGTAAATGCGCTGTGAGCGCGCGAACCATTGAGCGCTCACATGGGGAGGGTAGACTTTCGCACTCACATGGTAAGGGTTTACTTTCGCGCTCACATGGGTGATAATTTCCTTTGCGGAACAAGTGTTGGCCTTGATGAGTGGCGCGCGCAAATGCGTTGCGATAGATTCTCTTTGCCTCATAAAAATAGCGTTGAAAAGGAGAGCTGGTTGCACAAGACCTATTTGCGAAACAAGTCTTGACCGAGTTGCGCAGATCGGATTAAGCGACGCGAAAGGTCATACGTGTGCTGAAGAAAGATTTCTGCAATGACGAAAGCAGAGTGCAATCATTACCAGGAGTCATGTAATTTAGTTGTTTCCTTTTTCTTGTCATGTTTTCACAGCGAATATTTTTTCCTTATTCCATTAGCCATTAGAGCGCGACACCTCGCCAAGGACGACCTCCAACTGCTGAGCCGACGTGGTTCGCTCGCAATTGTGATAGCTGCATGCTGCAGCAGCAGCCTGAGCCAAGCAAGCAAGGTCGTGGCACGAGTTCGCTCAGTCCTCTTCATCATCATCACCGTCCGGACCAGGATCGGCACCGTCGTCCGCTACCTCCTCCTCGGGGACGTCTGGAACGCCCTCTGGTTTGAGCTCCGTGCAAGGATTGAACTTTGCGGCAGAGTTGCACTTTTCGTGATGCTCGTTAACCACCAGCTCAAAGTAATTGTTGTTCGGCCCGTAGACGCGGTCGCCAATCCGGAGATCAAACTCGGAAGGTTTCTCGTGAATGAGCATCGTTTGCTCGTACATGATCTGTACAAGATCCAGCATCATCTTGCGCTTCCACGCGAGGCCGTGATTGCCAATGCCGGGACTCACGTTACCTTCGATGAACATGACGTTGAGGTATGCGTCCATCATGAAGTCCAGACCGACAAGCTGAAAGGAGCCGCTCCAACGTTTGTAGTAGCTGCGTCCCGAGTCAAAGACGAGACGGGCAATCTTGAAGAGCTGAATCTCAATGTCACCGCATGCAACGCAGTGATCGTTGGAACGAAGATACTCGATAAATTGAGGAAAGTTCCACATGGCATCAGAGGGCTTGAAGTCATTTCGCTCCATTTGCACGTGGTAGTTGGTGAGAACATCATTCTTCTCCGTCGAGGACGGCTTGTAAAGGGCAAGACTGCGGCGGATGTAGCCTGGGTTCGCAAAGACAATGTATGGCTTGGTGCTCGCGACAAAGAGGTACATGCGCATATCGAATTTGCGCTGGTCGAGGAGCAGCGGGTGCTCGATATATGCCTGGGCCACGTAATTCATTGCGTTCGCCTCGCAGGCGCCAAATTCTTGGCGGCTAGGACCGAGGTCGTCAATCACACTGATACCCATGCCCTTGGATCCTTCGCCGCTCTTGCAGCTCTTGAGAACCCACATGCGGCCCTTATCTGGGTTCTTGAAAAAGTTCTTGCAATCCGTGGGCTTGTTCATGTCGTATGATCGAGGCTGAATGTAAAGCGATTCAAAGGAGCACTTGAATTTGCGGACATGGTTGCGCAGTGTAGCCAGCTGCGTCTTCTTCTTGGACCCAATGCGGCCAAGCGAGGCGACCATATCGTAATACTGTTTGCCCTCCTTGAGCTGGCGAAACACGACCCGTGGCACACCCTTGAGAATGAGTGTGGCCTTTTTCATGTCGCTTTCCTCCACGAAACCAAGATTCTTTTGAGCAGCTTGCAAGACGGCCAGATCGAACACCTTGCGCGGCTTGTACACGCCCACCTTGGGCGAGTCTCGGACAACCTGCACGGGCATGTTCTTGTAGCAGGCTTGTTCCTTGGCAGAGAGTTGTTTGTGACCCGTCTTTTGGGCTGCTTCGTGCTCCTCGCGCGTTCCATACCTTCTTTTGACGCTCATGAGATCGCTGCCGCTCACGTCAAAGTTCATTTCTGCTTTTTCGCGCTCGCGCTTGGTCATGCCGAGCATGCCGGGCGGTTTGCTGCTGACCGTGGCCTGCGAGCTTCCCTTGAGACTTGAACTGCTTTTCGTCAATGACATGAGGGAGCCCCCCGAGGCACCGCCGGCTGCAGCGCCGTGGCCCGCGGCACCACCGTTCTTGAGCATCACGGCCAAAAGCAGCAGAACCGTGACCGTGCCGATGGCAAAGGTCATGACGCGCTGGCGGAACTCGGGGTTGCTCTCCATTTTCGCCTGCAGCTCAAAGAGCCTCACCTTGGCCTGCATGATGATCGTCTCTAGCTGGATCTTCCATGCTGGTCCTCGCTTTCCCTTCTTCTCGCTCTTCTTCTTGCTGCTCTTGCGCTTCGAGCTGCTCTTCGACTTGGACTTTTTCTCCTTTTTCAGGGGCAGATCCGAAGACCCCATCCTCGTTCACGCGCGCGAGCTCTTCGCGAGCTTCTCCCGCCTCGCCAGGGACGAGCCCCTCGCCACGCGCAGGCGCAAGCGCAAGCACAGGCGCGGCCGGCCGCCCGTCTTCGTCTGACCACGAGCGGAGTCGTACCGATGCTCTCTGCCAAGACCGCGACTGCCGGCTCGCCTGCCTGCGCGTCTTCCGCCTTCTGACTTCTGCCTGCCTGCCTGCGCAGGGCACCCGACCGATCGGAAGCCCCGCGAAGAGCGCTTGGCCCCGGCCTTGGTCGCAGCTGCGCGCGCAGCGCGGTTCACGAGATGCTCGACGGCCTTGAGCTCGATCGATCGATCGATCGATCGATTGATCGATAGTAGCAGTAGCTATAGCTAGCTAGCTCCCCGGCGAATTGCGGCGCCCGGGGCTGGCCTTCAGACTTGCGCTCTGCCCCAGGTGTGTGCGAAAAGTAAGCCTTGATGTCTGCAAATGGGGAGACAGTGGAGACTCTTGCGGCGAAAAAGGGCCGCGCTTGCCTTCGGTGTTGAGGAGAGGCGAGGACTCGGAGTTCTTGGAGTTCTTGCACGCGAAGCAAGACTTTGCTGTGCAGAGTGTCGCGGCGTGGATGAAGGAAATGTGCGTTGAAGCTTTAGCGAGTTTTGCCCCGCGCTGCCGAGACGGCCAGACACGGAGCTGGCTGGCTGTCTTGCGTTGTCGGTCCTGGCGGGGAGAGGCACCCACCCACCTTCATTCATACGACAGTCTCGCCCTTGGAGCTTGCGGCGCGCGACGCTGACGGGCGCGAGCACGCGCGAGGGAAGGCCTAGAACGGCCCATCCCAAATGCTGCCGCGCAAGACCCTTGCCACGCGAGACCCTTGCCACGTCCCGAGCCGTCACTTTTGCAAAGCGGCACCAGCACGAGCAGCAAGGGCGGCAGCGGCTTTTCCTTCGATCAAAAAGCCAAACCCTCAAGGGAAAGGAAATCAATCTGTGTCTTGGTCCGTGCGCGACCATGAAGCACGGCACGCCCTTCCTTCCTTTTTTGCTTGCTGCTTGCTTCCTTCTTTCCTGCCTTGCCCGACTCGAGAGGCGAGGACGGATCTCTACCTAGCTCGAGGTCGAGCACGCCGTGCTCATCGACACCGTCCTTGCGATCGATCAATCAACATTTAATCGTCCTCGCTTTGTCCACCGTCATCCTCGCCTGCAGCTGCTACGCAAGCAAGCAAGCAAGCAAGGCAATCACAGCACACAGCTTGCCTTTCGCATGATCCCTCTCGACCCTGGCAATGCGCTTCGTCGTCGTCGTCGTCCTCGCTGCTCTTGAAGTCCGTCGAGGTGCTCGTCTTCTTCTCTTTCGGCGGCTTTCATCACTCACAACTAGGCCGGCCTGCTGCCGTGCAGTTCGCGGCTCCACTTTCCACCAAGTCTTGTAGCAGCCGTGCTCGTTCCTGACCCCGCGGCGGTGCTACCGGACTCCGCGCGCGGGGCGGCGGCATCCATCCAATTTTGGGGCGCGGCAGGAGCAGGAAAAGCGCTGCAAGCACAGAGCACGCAAGCAAAGACTGCAGGCACTGCAGGCGCTGCAAGAAAGCAAAACTTCAAGCTCGCCCGGCGCAGGCACGCGGGCAGGCAGGCAGGCGCGCGGCAGACAGGCAGGCGCGAGGCAGGCACGCGAGCGCGAGGTGGCTGGAGCCGGGGCCGGATCGGGTCGAGGTCGCGGGGCGAACCGATTGATCTTCGAGCTAGGCGCCATGAGCACGGCTGAGAGCAAGGGCACCGAGGACACCATGCCAGAGACACAGGAAGCGAGCGCGCCCGCGCCCGCGCAGGAGAAGGAGAAGGAGCAGGCGCCGGCGGGCCAAGAGGCAGAGGAAGGAGAAGAACAAGAAGCGATCTTTGACGCGCCCCTCGTCCTGCTTGAGCTGGGCAGCCGCCGCGTCAAGGGCACGCTGAAGATCCCGCAAGTGCGTCTGCAGGAGAGCGTGGTGAACCTGAAGCAGCTCCTGCGCGACGTCCCCGAGCTGTGCCACATCTCGAACAGCTGCCACCTCGCCACGGTGCCTGCCGAGGAGGTCGCAGAGCATTTGCAAAAAAAATCTTCGGGTAATGCCAGCAAGAAGAAGAAGCACGGTCAGCGCAAGCAGGTCTCCCGCCAGGCGCCAAACCACCCGTTCCAGGATACCACCCCTCTTGACGAAAGTGCCATCCTGGCAGAGTGCGAGACCCTGGCAAAGGGCGACTATCTCGTTCTTGTCCCTGATGCCTACACGTCCAAGACTGCCTGGGAACACGTGAACCATGTGCGTGAGATCCTCCGCAATCCGCCGGGACCCCTTTCGGGCATGAGCGGATCCGTCCCTATTGCCGATCACGACGGCCAAGAGGCCCTTAGCGACGAAGACGCACTCGCTACGGCCGCCAAGATTCCCGATGCCCCTCTCCCAGTGCCCGTGAACTTGGAAAGCTTTTACTCGGGCGAGCAGCAGGATGCCGATGGCGTGCGTACCATCGACGTTGTGGCAGAGCTCACGCGTCCGCACCCCGTGTGCGCGCGTGAGATCGTGCCCTCGGGCTGGAACCCGGTCCCGTCGAACCGGCGCCTTCTCAACGACTTCTTTTACCTTCGCATCGCCTCCGCCAATGACAACGTTGTGCACGTGACGGCTTGCAAGGCCGGCTTCTTTCAGAACAGCTCAACCGACACCGTCTTTAATCCGGAGGTTGCCAAAAACTCCCCAACATGCCCCACTCTTGTGGAACTCCTCGCGTCGGTGCTGCCTGGATTTTCACAACAGTACAAGGCTCTTTTGGCCAGCGCAGAAAAACGCAACGAAGCCTTGCTGCGCTCCTCGGGCCTCTCTGAGCCGGACGTGACGTCCATCACGACCAACATCAACCTTCCACTCTATTACGCCGAGGCCAACCGTGCCCCGATCATGCCCCATCCGCAGGGTCAGTGGAACGATGTGGTCGACACCCCGCACCCGCACGACCGCAACCGGGCTTCTCAGGTCATGTACGATACGCTCAACATGGCCGAGACGGTTGGCAATCCGCGCGACTGGAACGAAGAGTACCAAGGTCTTTTGGAGATGCCCGTTGAGTCCCTCGACCAGCGCATTGCACGTGCACGTCTTCTCGAAGCTCTTCACAACGACTTTGCCGATAACGCCCGTCGCGGCGCCGTCGCTCTCGTCGAGGGCTCGCTTCTCGCGCTCAATCCGTCGGAGGCGCCCGAGTCTCACGTCTACGTTTTCAACAACGTCTTTCTTTCGGTCGCGCGCATGGAGCACGGCTTTGGCATCGATGCCGAGAGCAAACTGGACCCGGCATTGAACCCTGTCGCCACATACTGCGGCTCGAACCACGACCTGCAGGCCATCAAGAGCATCAACTATGTGCTCGAGCGCCAGCGGCTCAACGAGCCCAAGCCCGAAGAACCTGGCGACCGCCTGCACACGCTCAACACGGTCCTTGTCGACTTTCAAGGCCATCGCATTATCGCACAGAGCTTGGTGCCCGGCATTCTGCAAAACGATCACGCCAAATCGCTGCTTTACGGCTCGATTGACTTTGGCGCCAAGATCAATGCCAAGGCCGAGATTGCCGATGACGTGACTTCGCTCATGAAGTCCCTCTACATTGAGGGTGGTCGCGTCAAGCCCTCGCCTGCTGGCGAGGAGGCCGATGCTGAGGCCGACGCCGAGCTTACGCTTTCTGCCCCGGTCACGTCCAAGGGTCTGCGCGGCGCCGACGGCCGCCGCTACATTCTGGACGTCACGCGCACGACGCCTCTGGATCTCAATCATTACCAGGAAAAGGACCTCGAGGAAAAACCCCTCGACGAAACGCAATATGTTGCTTTGCTCCGCCCCGAGCTCGTCCAGCAGCTCGTGGACACGAAGCGTCGCGCACAAGAGGTCTTGCGCCGCCAGGCCGCCGAAACCATTTATGCCGACTTTGAAAAGGAGCACGGAAAACAGACCGAGGAGGAGCCCTGGTCCGCGGAGACAACCTCGGCGCTCGAGCAGGCGATCCGGGATGCACGCGGAAAGGTTCCCGATGCCAAGCTGCCCAAGATCGACAGCAACTTGTTCACGGTCCACCAGCCCAAGGAATTCCGTGACGAGCAGGTTCTTGCGGATGCGCGCGAGCTTGCTGAGTTTCTTGTCGAAACCCAGCTCCCGAGCCTTGTCACCGGGCTCCGGACCGGGGCGCTCACCCCAAGCGACGGTGCAGCCCTCGTGACCACGATGCACAACTTTGGCATTAACGTGCGGTACATTGGTCAGATTGCAGAGGGTCTGCTCGAGGCGGAGACGACAAAGCTTTTGCCCGCAAAGGAGGGCTCTGAGATCTCCACCGCGCTTCCTGCTGCGGCGCAGGCCTTGAACGAGCTCTGCGAGATCGAAATGGTGGCTCGCAGCTGCAAATGGATCTTCCGTCGTGTCATGCTTCAGCAGGAGACCGCGGACCAGACGCTCGCCACGACGCTTGTGCGGCTTTTGAATGCCGTGCTGGGTAAACTCGGCGATGGCAACGCTGCCGACGATGAGACTAGCTCCTCGTCTGCAGAGGTCGAGGCCTGGCTTTTGGGTTCGGGCTCTTCATCTTCGTTTTCAGCAGGGGCACGCCAGCTGCGTCAGGCAATTCGTGCTTCCGTCAAGCAACACTTTGGCTACGAGTTGCGTTGGTGGTGGGCAAAGGAGGAGGACACGGAGACGTCTTCCAAGGAGAACCAGGAAGAGGAGGACTCCGAGCCCGAGGTGGCGGCCCCGGGGTCCACGGAGGGCAAGAACACCCCCGTGGATCGCGCCTACCTGCCTGCTCTCCTGCGCCGCGTATGCCAAGTCTGCGGTATCCGCGTGGCCTCGCGCAACTACGTGTTTGAGGCAGAAACACCGTTCTTTGAGACGGACATGGTCGATGTGATTCCCGTCATCAAGACGTCCCGTCCGGAGTGGTGTCTGCAGGAGGTCCGCGATCGCATTGCAGCGGCGCGCAGCCGGATCTCGGTCAAGGCGGGCGCCCCTCAGGAGCTCCACACCGCTTACCAGCTTTCCATGGAAGCTCTCAACATGGTCTGCCAGATCGAAGGCCCCGTGCACCGCAACGCGCTTTCGTGCATTATGACCGTCTCAGATATTCTGCGTATTGTTCGGGATATTGGTGGCGCCATCTCGCAACACCGCCGCGCGCTCGCGCTCGCCCAGGTGCTCGGTTCCCGGGACACGGACAATGTGGCAGCCATGCACCTTGCTTTGGGTAGCCTCTACCACATGCAGCACGTGTACGACTGCGCTGTGGAGCACTTGCGTCGCGCTGCATATCTCTTTGAGCTCATGGCCGGTCCGCGTGCGCAGCAGCTTTCGGCCATCTATCAGCGTCTCGCGACGATTTACCTCGAGATTGGCGAAGCCGAAAAGGCCTTTGCCTGCGCGAACGAGGCCATGAGCCGCTGCGGTGACGACAAGCATCAGATTGCACTGCTTTGCCACCTTTCTGCGCAGGCTATGGCAGGGCTGCAGTGCTGGACGCAGTCGCTTGAGTTCGAGCGGTCCGCATACACCATCTTCAAGACGCTTTACGGACCCAAGAGCCCTCGCACGACGGAATCTGCTCAGACTGTCAAGGCGCTCACGCAGCGTTGCGTCGATGAGCGCCGTGCTAGTCAGCAGCAGGCCGAAGAGCAGGCGCAGCTGGAGAAGAAGCGTCTCCGCGCCATCAAGGCTTCGGCCAAGAAGAAGAAGGGAAAGGCTGGCAAGAAGAAGTAAAGACAAGGTGAAGTGAAATGGAGATGAAGATGAACGTCAAGGTCAAGGTGGAAATGGAGATGAGCACTACCAAGTGAGACTGACGATGATAAAAAGCCTCAGGAGGTACTGCTCTTGCTCTGATCAAAGACGGATAGATAGATACTTATTAAGGTCATGTGCATGTACGCGCAAAGCCTTTTCTTTCTTGTCTTTTTGTCACTTCTTTTCTTTCTTACAAAAACAGCCTACTATTTACTGCGGAATGTGAGATTGTTGTCCACCGTCATGCTTGCTCTTGCTCTTGCTTTTGCGCGTCAGAGACCACAGCCTTGCAGCAATTGGTATGCGTGCATGGCTTGGGGGCCGGGCGCTCGACTTGCGTTTGCGTTGATTCAGCTGATCCGCTGGCGATCTCCAGCAAATGCTCGATTGTGCAACGGTAGATGGCGGCCTGGTGAGGCGCCTCGGCGACGGAAACTTCGATATCCCTGATGCTGCGCGAGCGCAGGCGCTCTGCGCCGACGCTTGAGACGAGCAAAACAGCGAAATGCTCGGCGAGTTCTTCAGCTGATGAGTGAACGATAGGGAGAAAGAGGCAGTCATCTCGGGGAAAGGAGAAGTGCGTCCCATCCTCACAGTTGATTGTAATGTTGTCCTCGTTGCTTGTAAGGTCGATGTCAAGCACATCGCTCTTCACGGGGCAAATGAAGCGCTCGTTCCAGAGTTTGCAGATCCGCATCACCTGCTCCTTGACCTCGCCAAAGTCGAGTACGTAGCCATCGGGGCCACGGTCGCCACTGAGCTTGACGCCGACCTGGTAATTGTGCCCATGCAGGCGCTCTCGGAATCCCTTTTTTTTCGTGCGCCACAATTTTGTGATCGTGCAATTTTGACAAGTCGCGCATTTGCATTTGCATTTGCCCGTCCACCATGATGTGTTCGCGCGGCCAGAAGTAGACCGTCCAGTTTGTCACGTCGCCCAGCATCGAGTCAGTTTCTTCGTCCCTCCGCTACGCTCGCCGCCCCGTTCTCCCCCTTCCTCGCTCGCTCGCTCGCTCGCTCGCCCAGCCGCACGGACCCGCCCTGACGTACCTTGAACGCGATGAAATGCGCGCAGTTGAACTTGAACTTCTCCTTCGCCACGTGCACCTCGAAGAAGGGCATCTCCTCTCCTCTCCTCTCCGCTCCTCCGCGCTCGCTCCGCTCCGCTCCTCCGTCTCCTCGGCGCTGCTCTTCCTTGCGGGTCTGCCGCGGCCTTCTGGTCAAGCTGGCGTCCATCGCTCATTCTCTCACCACTGCCTCGCTGCCTCGCCCGCCTTGGCCCTGATGAAGTCAAGCTCTCGAGGCCAGGGCGCCGCCGCGCCAGACCCGAGCGGCTCGCACGGAGAGCTCGGCGTGCCACGACTCGGCCAGAGCCGCCCTGGCCTGGCCTGACGCGGAGCTGGCTTGGCTTGGCTTGGCTTGGCTTGGCTTGGCGCGACGAGATCGAATGGGATGGGATGGCATGAGTCGATGAGATGAGATGAGATGATGAGATGAGATGAGATGAGATGAGATGAGATGAGATGAGATGAGATGAGATGAGATGAGTCGATGATGCGGAGAGGAGGGACACATGGGCAAGGCCGTGCGGGGCCAAGGCGTGCCGCAGTGCGCCTTGCGCAGACGGAGGAGGCCCCGAGGACGCGAGAGAGAGAAGCGCCGGCGGGACGTCTGCAAGGCGATCTCCGCTCCGGCCCCGAGCGCGAGTCCTGGCGCACGCGTGCGGGTCGCGCGGCAAAGGCGCTCTCGACCGATGGCAAGGCATGGCGAGAATCCTAGTAAAGGAAGGGCACAGAAGGCAAAGAAAGGCAAGGCAGAAAAACAATAACCGTTCGCGCGCAAGCCTGCTCGCGGTGAGCAGGGCGGGAGCGGGCGCGCTGCGTCCCGAAGCGCGCGGGGATTCTTGGGGAAGGAAGAGGCGCGCTGCGGCTGGCCCTGCACCCCGAGCTTGCAGTCGGGGATAAGGTAGCGACAGAGAACCACCACAAGCATGGAAGCAATTCTGGGGAGGTTTGGGGCGGCCCTCGAGTCCGCCGTGGACGATGTTCATCGCGTAGCGCTTGCCTCATACGAGCGTGCAGAAGGGGATGGCGCAGATATCGACGCATCAGCGTCAGAGAGGAGGGAGACCAGGCATCACCATCAGTCGGCGGTTGACGCGCGAGAGCAAATGAGTGCATTCACCTCTCGAATGGAGGACCTCAAAGAGTCGCTCGAGTACTCGGAGCGACTCTACGAACGTACGGCGCCATCCTTGGAGCAAATGTTGAGGGTCGGGCGTGCAAAGCGGGACCAAAACGCCTGGCTTCTCGCCGCAGTGTGTCGCGAGCGCGGTCACACGTTCGCCCGGAGTCCCAAAAGCGCAGCGCTGTCACCGCCGTCGGCAACACCGCAGCAGCGCACTCAATTCCCATCGCAAACACCACGTGTCATGACCGGATTGCGGAGTACGCGAAAGGCAGCATTCGTGCAGAGTGAACTTAAGCCACGCAATGCTGAAAACTCAATGCAAAGCGCTAATTTCAATCGCGGCCTCGATTCACGTGGTCTTGCTGGGCTCTCCGGCACGCCCAAAGGTGCTGCATGCGCGGACGAGCCCCTGCATACACCACAGCCGACTCCAATGCGACGTCGTGGATCGCTCTTGAGCGTAGCTTCTGATTGCGATAGCGACCCGCGCACACCAACGCTTGAGGATTTTGGCCTTGCGAATCGCTATGCGGATTTCAACCAAGACGAAGACAAGGTTGCGAAAGCGCTGCCACTTGATTCACCCATGGTTGAGCGGAATGGGCACAGCACTCCTCCTCAAAGTTTGAGTCCGAGCAGAAGTGGGGAAGACGTTTTTGGCAAAGCGCCAAAGAGAGGTGTCAGCGCGGAGGGCCCGGCGGACTGCTTCCTGCTCGAGGAAGACCTCGATGCTTTGCCAAGCTACGTGCAAACTCAGGTGGATGTTCCGACGCTCAACAAAGTTTTGGACCTCGTGAGCAACCAAGGCAGTATTTCTCTCTCTGAGATTGAAAAGGTGGCAGCAAGCAGTGGTGCGTCTGGCTCGGGTAAGGCGCTTGTTTTGGCGCTTCTTGACTTGGGGAGACTCGAGTCGGGATCGCGGCGCGACACGTATCAGCTTGCGCAGTGATGGTAAATGTGACGATGAAAAATTGTCGAACCCTTTTCTGCAGGCCAGACAGCAACGAAAAAAGAGGAGAAGAAGGAAACGAATCTATAATATAAAGTGTCATAATCACTCCGTCATCACTCGTCGCACTTCTTCGCTTCCTTGTCGTTCCGTAGAGGGAACAGGGGACAAAATGCTCCAATCATCCAAAAATTCAAAAGGGTAGGCGAGAGCTCTTACTCTCTGCACACATCGGCGCGTATCAAGCAAGGTGCAGCCGCTTGCGCGGTGAAGAAGTGTGAACTATCAATCAATCAAGATATAAGCTACGTGTCATCACATTGGTTTCTCCCTCTCATTGCTCTACATGTCCACGACTGTGCCAACTTGTGTGTGTAAAATGGCTACTTACATGCGCTCGATGAGGCAGGCGTGGGCCTGGCCACCATCGGCGCAGGCGGCAATGAGCGCGTACTTTTTGTCCTCTTGGTGAAGACGGTTGGTGGCCGTGGTGAGAATGCGCACACCAGTGGCACCAAAAGGGTGGCCAATGGAGAGCGAGCCGCCCCACTGGTTGAGCTTGTCAAAAGGCACAGCGCCGACCTTGTCCATGTTAATGTTCTCCTTGCACCAGGCGTCGGATTCGAGGGCGGCAAGGTTGCTGAGAACCTGGCCCGCAAAGGCCTCGTGGATCTCAAAGACGTCAATGTCGTTGAGCGTGAGGTTGTTTGCCTTGAGGATGCGAGCCATGGCGTAGGCAGGTCCGAGGAGCATCTCCTCAAAGGGATCGACCGAAACAAAGTTCCACGACTTGATGTGCGAGCGGGGCGTGAAGCCGAGCTCCTTGGCCTTGTCGTCGCCCATGATAATGCAAGCCGAGGCGCCGTCGGTGAGAGGCGAGGAGTTACCCGCGGTGTGAGTGCCGTGGGGCTTAACAAAGGCAGGCTTGAGCTTTTGCAGACGCTCCATGGTGGTGTCGCCGCGGATGCAGTTCTCCTCCGTGGAGCCACCCACGTTGAGCACCTCATTCTTGTAGTACCCGGCCTCGTGGGCCTTGGCGGCGTTTTGGTGCGAGCGCAGGGCGAACTCGTCCTGGTCCTGGCGGCTCACGGCAAAGCGCGAGGCAAGGCGGTCACTGCTGTGGCCCATGACCTCACCAGTGCTAAAGTTCTTGATGGCAGGGGGCTCCGGGGCAAGGTCGGAGAGCTTGAGACCCTTGAGGAGCTTCAAAATGCCAGCCGGGCCCTTCTTCATGGCCTTGTTGGCGTTGATGAGGCGCTCGCGGACCGGCTTAGAAAAGCGAATGGGAACGTCCGAAAACGTCTCGGATCCGCCAGCCAGCACGACGTCGGCCTGGCCGGCGAGAATCTTCTCAGCGCCGGTGCACACGGCCTGGTTCGAGGAGATGCATGCCTGGCCGATCGTGTGCGAGGGGATACCCAGGGGAAGGCCAGCGCCGAGGGTCACTTCGCGGGCGAGGTTGTTTGTTCGCACCTCCTGCACAACGGTGCCCCAGGCAACGTAGTCGATCGCGTTCTTGTCGATCGCGGTGCGATCAACGACGCCCTTGGCGGCAATGCGCGCCAGATCGTACGAGATCTTGTCCTTGTACGTGGTGCTGGCCAGGTTGAACGGCACACGGGCGCCGTCGATGAAGACGACCTTTTTCGAGGGTGCCGACTTGGCTGCCGCCGCCGTCGACATCGTGCGCTCCGCGCCCTTTCTGAACATTGTGCTTGGTTTGGTGAAGAAAGCAAGCGTGACGCTGAGCACCAGAGAGTCTTTTCTGATCTGCGGTTTGCGTTCGTTACCTTGCATCGGTTAGTTGTCTCGTCTCGATAGGATGCAAACTCGCATTTCTCCTTGGCGTCAAATCCCGCTCCGAGCGAGCAAGTCAATCGCACTGGTACGTTTGCAAGCACTTGCAAGATCAAGCAGTGCAAAGCAACCGTCCCGTCCCGCGGCGTCTGTCGCGTCCCCTGCTCTCTCTCCAGCTCGCTCTCCTGCTCGCTCGCGCTCGCGCTCGCCCGCTCGCTCGCCCGCCCGCCCGCTCTCCCGCGCCCGCCCGCTTTCCACGCCCGCCACGTACCCTCCTCGCGTGCTGCTTGCTCCGTCGCTCGTTCGTGCGCTCCTCCGTTCGGGGTATGCTGCCCGATGAAATGCAATCCAGTGCAGCGCGACGCAATGCAATCGGCGCACTGCAATGCAATGCAACGCAGTGCAGTGCAATGCAATCGGTGCAATCGATGCAATCCACGCACACAGCGCAGCGCAGGGCGATGCAACACGGCGCAATGCAATGCAATGCAATGCAAAGCAATACAGCGCAATGCAATGCAATGCAATGCAATGCCATGCCACTTGGCATGTGCAAGCACGCAAGTGCAAGTGCAAGTGCAAGCTCCGCAATGCGCGCAAGCGCTGCGTGCAATGTACTGCGCAGCACTGCGAGAGTTCCAGGTAGCGATGTAATGCGATGCGATCGCGTGTAACGCAGCCTGCCCGTGCACCGCCATTACGCCCTCTCTCTGGGCAGCGGGGCTTCCGAGGCCGGGCGGCGCCACGATGACGCCGGCGCAGGCAGAGCTCGCCTCGGGGCGGCTGCGTGCAGCTATAGCTCAGCGGCCAGGGCGCAGCGCGGCGGCGTGAAATGAACGGCGGGCTCGAGCACGATCATCACGAAAGGGAATGGAATGCAATGCGATGCGATGCGATGCGATGCGATGTAGGGCGCACGGAATCCGCGAGTCGAAGGCCTCGCGAGGCGGGACTCGGAGCGAGGCCGCGCGACTGCGACCCGGGTACGTACTTCGCGGTGGCGGCAGTAACAGGAGGCGCGAGAGGCGAGGCGAGGCGAGGCGAGGCGAGGCGAGGCGAGGCGGCGAGGGCGGGAGAAGGAAGGTAGACGAAGCTGGACCCAGGCGCTTGCAATTTGGCCCTCTGAATTTCTTTACGGACTGCCCTATATCGGGAAAACAACCCCGCCGGCGTTGGTAGTGTCGAAGATGAACATTCGGGGAAACAGAAGTGGTGAGGGGGTCAGATTGAAAGACTCGATAGAGGGAGTAGCTGGCGAGTTTGAGAAGTGGAAATTAAGGGACATACGTGTAAGCGGTTAGGTGACGATGGACGAGGAACTCGCAGGATGACCCAGCAGGGGTGTGCGCCTGCAGGCGGCGGCTGAGAGCGCCAAAATCATGGCGCCGCCGCCTTGGCCTTCGTCTTTGCCTTCGGCTTCGCCGTTGCCTTTGGCTTCGGCTTCGCCCTCGTCGCTGCCTGCGCAGTCAGTGCCGCGTTTGCGTCTGACGAATGAACGCGAGGAGCAGGACCGGCGTCAGAAAGGGCCGGCTGTGAAATCTGCGCGCGTAAAAGGCCTCGTTCCGCGTCCACCACGAAGCCGAAATGGCGCCGCATCGGCACGCTCGACGAAGCGACCGTCATGGAACGTCTCGCCCCGGATTGCACGAAACGACCTCTCACAGTACCTCGTCGGGAGCTCGCCCTGTGACGAGGATTACTGGCAAGCTCGGACTAAATCTTGGCGACAAGAAATTGGTCAAAAACCACAACAGCCCAACGCACGCCGCAAGTTCGCACACGATCGCTCGGTCCGTTGCTTGACGCTTCTCTGGCCCTCACACCTTCTCAGCGGATGCGAAGGTGGAGTTGCCGCATTGAGACGAGTATCGTGCATGGAAGGAAACCCCGCAGCCCAGAGTGTAGCTTGCAAAACTGGCCAGCGCGTTGAAGCAATCTATCGTGGCCACACTGCGGCGATTCTACACGCGTGCGCGCTTGGCGCTTCGCGCTTTGCAACGGCGTCGGAAGATACTACGATACGAATATGGACGCGGCCGTCCTGTCGGGATGAGAGCAGTGACGCTGGCTATAAAGAGTTCGAAGAGACCGCCTCGAGCACTTTGCATGGTCATGCTGGGCCGGTCGTCCAGCTTGCGTGCGCGTATTTTGCTGGCCAGCTCATCTCGGCATCCTCTGACTGCGATCTTCGCGTCTGGAGTCTCGTGGATCTGTCTTGCCAAGCCATCTTGACAGGACATTTTGGAGGAATTACACATATACAACTTGTGCCGCGTTGGGGGCATGCGATCCTTGCCATTAGCCCCGACGGCGGTGTGCGTGTGTGGCGGCGCCCGTCGTCGGCAGAGAGCGCCAGGGCTCCTCGTTCGCTGAAAGCGCTTGCAGCTCAGGCCCAGAATCAAGAACTGCAAGTCTTTGTGGGACAAGTGGACTCGTTTGTATCCCGCGTCGCACTTTCTGTCAATGACGAGTTCCTCTGTGCTGGCTGCAAGAATGGAGAATTGCTCATTTATCGAATGGCCGAGCAGCTGGGTGCTCGTGGCAATGGCGCCGAGTCTCCTATACAGCTTGTGCATCGTTTCTCCGAGTCGGCGGAAGCGAGCGCAATGGATGCGTGTTGCCTGACATCCGCACGCGCGAACGAAGATCGCAACGTGAGCTCACAGGTTCTTATCGCTGGATTCCGTTCAGGCGTGCTTGCCGTGTATAATCTAAGTGCTGGAACCTGTGTTCGCAGAATACAAGCGCACCGGAGTTGGATTATGGACATTACAATTCACACAACCGGTAGTCAACGTGGGCCAGTACTGGCGACATGCGCTTTTGACGGAACTCTTCGCGTCTCATCGCTCGCGCTCTCAGACGCTTTCGAGACACAGCCCCACCCAGTGTGCGCGTTCAAACTTGCCACGTGGGCTCCTCCGTCCCATCTTCCTCGATATGAGCGGACGAACATTTCCTTTTTCTCGTGCGGAGCAGATGGCCAGATTGTTTGCACCCACCCGAAAACGATTTCTTCAAAGCACCAACAGAAGAAAAGCATGCCGTAAACGTTTCTACCTCTTACAAAGAGTGAAAGAACGTAAGAGACACAAAGAATTCTCGTGGGCTGCTGCTGCTGCTGCTGCTGCTGCTGTTGCTCATGGATGACCCTGGCTTTATCTAGAGAGCGACAAGAAAATAAGGCCTAATCGCCCACATGTAATTTGTAATAAAGCGAAAAAGGTCTATTTTCTCAACGGACCTTTTGTTATTTTCTCAGTTCACCTGGTGCTTCTTGATCTTCTGAGATGCTTTTTACGAAGTTGATTGATTGAAATAGCTCGAAAAGTACGAGATACATATTAACCTTCCTTGCTTTCAATGTCTCTCTATCTCTATTTGCGCACATGCACACACACACATGCGGACACGTACGAAAAAGTGCACGCACATAGCGCACGTACGCAAGCGGAGGCGACTGGCTGTAATCCTTTCCCAATCTAGCAGCATCTCTCTATCGGGCGCAGCGCTCTGCGCGGCGCAGAGCGGCGCCTCACTGGATAAGAGAAAGACAAAGCCGGCTGGCTAGCTGGCTGGCTGGGGTGGTCGGCCACTCGCGGCATATCAGAGAGCAGGCTTCCGACCAAGACCGAGGAGCGCCATGGCGCACCTCTTTTTGCACCTCCGCGCCGTAGCAGAGGTCTCGGTAGCACAGGCGGTGAGCAGGGCGCTCCACGAACGCGATGAGGCCAAGGAAGAAGAACTCGGCGCTACGGTGCTCATCCAGCGCCAAGTGCGAAGGCACTTTGCATACCAATTGTATAAGCGCAAGAGGTTCGCTTGCCTCGAAATCTCGCGCGTCTTCCGGGGACATTGTGGGCGACTGGCATGCGCGCGACTTCAAAAGCTGCTCGATGACGAGGCCTTGATGAGCATGTTTCACTATCAAGCTTGTGCGATCCAGCACGTGTTTCGCGGCTTTCACAGTCGCAAGTACAAGCACGACTTTCACGCGCGAAAAGCCTACATCGCCAACATCCTCGAAAAGAGCAGCGAGCTGCGCATGCAATTGGCCGCGAATCGCGAGCGAGCGACACAAGAGGAACAGGAGCGAAAGTTGCGGGAGATGCAGGACGACTTCAAAAAGGTCGCGCAAAAGTTGCACCACTTGCTCTCCACAAAGTCGCGACCCGGTGTTTACAATTCCCCTTACGCCCTTGAGGGTCCTCCGACTGCGTTCGGCGTTCCGGTCGAGGAACATTTGCGGAATTACACAACGGAGCTGTTGCGAAACGAAGGCCTACGACCTCCGCACAAACATCGTCGTCGTGTTCGGAAAAGCGTGCAAGCTTCCTCAGAGTACGATGTTTGCCGCGAAGCCACGCGTGCAGAGTCACGTCGCTCGCGCACCATGCGGATATCCGAGCAGAGCTTTGTAGCGGGCGGCAAGGGTAGGCTTTGCGAAGCCCCACAGGGTCCTGGGCTCAGCGCCGGTACCGAGTTCATTGACGCTTGGAGAATCAAAACGACAAATCGTGGCCAGAAGCTACCGCCTGGGCAAAGTAACTTTCAGACGGCTCTTCCCAAAAACCAGCTCTTCGACGAAATTGCAGATCAACACGAAGTCTTTCCTTAAATTCAGAATCTAGCCTGGAGCAAGCGAAGCTTTGAAAATTGTGCAGTGTCCAGCGGTGCGAGTCCACCCTTTTGACTCTTCCATGCAGGAACACATGGGACGAAGAAAGTCTAACGAGGTAAAATAATTACAGTGTTTCTGGTACTCTCTCTCTCTCCCTCCCTCTCTCTCTCTCTCTCTCTCTCTCTCTCTCTCTCTTTGCACCCGTGACGCGAGCGTCAAAAGATGCGCAAAAGCAGAGGTGCGCCATGCGAAAACATCCTGATGCCCGCCTCGTTCCAGCACAATTGCCTTTAATATAATGTATGTTTTGTTCGTTTGTCTTTCCACAAACACAAGAACTTGACGGAAACGACCTCGCGTCACCTCCACTCACAATTGTAACCCATCATTCGTCCCTCCCATGCGTCTCTAGACCACCTTCACCTTCAATCATGATATGCATACGCCAATCATGACGAATCCGCCTTGGGACCTGTGACACCGTCGTCCTTTTTCGTCTTGGCAGCCTCGCGCTCGAGCTCCTCCTTGAGAAGTTCTGCAAAACGTTCGTCACGAGGTCGCTTGTTCTGTCGCGGAACTTGGCATGCTTGCTCCCTACGACGGTGGCGTTGGCCCTTAATGTGCTTCATGTGCTGCGTTTTGCCAATGCTCGTGACGTTGCACAGTGCACAATGATATGTCGACAAGGTTTGGTCCTCCGCAGAAGCGTTTTCACGGCGCATGCCCTTTGGCTCCGTGTTACTCAGGTCCGTGGTGGACGTGAGCCACTTGTACACTTCGACAGAAGGTTCGACAACATCCCTATCCCAAGCAAAAGGATGTTTACCGCATCGATCGGTTTCCAGGCCATAGACTGGCGCGTTGCGCGTCAGCAGACGTTTGCGAATCCACTTGGTCTGATACTTTCGATACTGATTGTGGTGGGTGAGCAAGGTATTCAGACACTCCTTTTTGATCTCGGCCCGCGTACGTGCGTCTACATTCGGATCCTCAGAGGCACGGAGAAAAGGAAGGAACTCTTTGAAGCCAATGGCTTGAAACTGGCCGTCCTGCAGACAGGGGTCGTTGGCTTTCAGCTTATCGATCAAATCGTGCTCTTTGATAAAGCTCATGGCTTCCTCAACGATACCAGCTTCCAGCATGCCATCGACGCGTTTGTCGAGCCTCTCCTCGTGCACATTTTTGTTACAGCGTAGCCACAACACTGCCGTGCGAAAACGTAATTTGTTCTGCACACCAGAAGCTTGGAGTTCCGCGATGATCTCAGAGTGTGGGCGTCCTCTGGTCTTGGTGACGTAAATGCTGCGTTGGATCTTGCGCGTGTCTCGAGGGTGAAGAGTATCGGCGCGAACGGGGTCAATCTTGCTCAGGTATTCGTGTGGCGTCATGCCCTCGGGAATCTCCACGCCAGCCCGGTCATCGATTGGCTCGTCGGGTTCGGCATCTGTTTCGCTTCCGTCAATGAGTGTTGGCCACAACACATTTTGAATGTAATACAGGGTTCCGCCGACAATGATGGGAAGCTTGCCTCGCGAATGAATGTCATTGATCACCGTGAGCGCATTGTTCCGGAAGCGCTTGACAGTATAGCTATCGGTATGGTCTAGAAAACTCATCAAGTGGTGAGGAACCCCTTGCATTTCTTCTTGCGACACTTTTGCTGCGGCAATGTCAAGACCGCGGTACATTTGAACTGCGTCAGCGTTCACCACCTCTCCGTTCAAGCGGAGAGCGAGGTCCACGCTAAGCTTTGACTTGCCAACGCCGGTGGCGCCCACAATCACAAGGACAGGCTTGTCGGATTCAGGTACATCTGGTTCCGGTTCCGTGGGCAAGCCCTCTCCACCAGTGGAGAGCCCTCGTGTGCCCGTCGCCGCCGAGCTCGAGGCCAGGCCCGGCGTCAAGCTCGGGCCCGCGGACGCGTTGGTCGTCGCCGTCGCCGTCGCCGTCGCGCCGGTGCTGGGCGAGTCCGGCAGCCCGGTGCTGGCCATGGTGAACGCCCGCCACCCGAGGCGGCGACGAAGAAGCCCGCCGCTCGGTCCCGCCGCTGCCGCCGCTAGCGAAGCGGTCGCCAGCACGCGCGCGCGTCGCATGGATCGAAGTGCGCCGCCGCTCCGCCGCCCCGGGCACGTCTCCGCCGCGCGCACGCTGCTCGCCTCGCAGGGGCTCGCGCGGTCGGGCTTGGTTGGGGTCTGTCTGTCTGCGCCGCGTCCTCCTCGTCCTCGTGCTCGACGCTTTCGGTGGACGCGAGGCCCAAGTGGCCTATCGCGCGAGAGATCCGGTAATAGACCTCTTGCGCGCAGGCGCGCTGTGGCCGGCGACGTGGAGCTGGCTAGCTAGCTAAGTGCGCGTCGAACGTGTCGAGCGAGCGATGTCCCTCAGTCGCTTTGGCTGCGAGGGCCCGCTGCCTCGGCCCGGCTGACCACTCCACCCCTTTCGCGTGTGAGCGTGCCCCGCGCCGCGCGCAGACCTGCCTCGCGGCGAGCCGAGCATTTCGATAGGCTGGCTGTCCAGTTCAATCCACTTCGATTCAATTCGCGACGTAGAAGGCTTAGGGTAAAGTGCAATAACGACTCGCAGGCGCACGTGCCGTCGATATAAGTCATACGGCGGACACGCGTAGCGCTTGAGGACAGAGGAAGAGGTGGAGAAAACAAAGGAAGAGGCTGTTTCTTCCTTTGTGCCTTCGTACGATCGATTGAAAGTTTTCTTGTGCCGGCCTCGTCCATAGCGTGTGCGCGCACTTGATATGTCGTAGCCTGCGAGGGATTGGGAACCGCCAGAATCGCACGCAAGCTTGTGCTTTTCCTCGCCAGTGACGTCGTGGCGAGCGCCACGCGCGACGACAGGAGAAACACTTTCGTCACACCGAACGCCCCCTGAGGTGGCGAGACGCGCAAACGCAATTGGGGGAGGGAGACCTGTCCTTGCTGGGAAAGGAACAGATTGCGGACAGGCGGGCGGGCGGGCGGACGGACGAGCGGACGGACGGACGGGCGCGGCAAACGCATCAATGCCACGCATTTATGCCGAGGATGTACCACTCGCAACGCAGATGCAGCGCATGCGTCAACGCCAAGAGCAAATGCTCCTCGCACAATCAAACCATCGTCGTGCTGATGATTACGAGAGGCGCGAGTCGGTGAGTTCAACGACACGCCGAAAAGAGCGCGCGACGCCAATATTGAATGAGGGCAACCCCACTGGCTCGACACGCCCCAAATCAGCTCGCCCTTCTCGCCAAGTCGCCCAAGGTGCCAAAGCTAGAGCAGCTCCAGCCGCCGCTACATCCGACATGGTCTATTCAACAAGGGATAGAAGACGATCGACGCCCTCGCGCGTGCCTCCAGGTCCTGGCAAACGCGGTCGCAGAGGAAGAACGTCTTCTGCAGGTAGACTGCCGTCGGTCGACGCCCAAATGCCGACGCCTCGACAATCCATTGGCTCTGCGCGAACTGCTGGCATTAACGTGGGAGAAGGCGAACGCCGCAAGCGCGAATTCGTCGAAGCTCTCTGGGCAAGGTCATCGTCATCAACCCCTGAGAATCCAAACTTTTACAGTGATGGTGCAATCAACAACAACAACAACAACAAGTATAACGGGCGTGGGCGCAGCACCATGTCCATGCTCTCCCCTGCTACTCAGATCGAAGAGTGCGAAAGCCTCTTTAGTGAAGCCGAGGACTCCACATCCGAAATGGTCCGAGATCTGCCGCTTGCACTCTTCCGTGATGATCCTCGACGCACTGATTCTGCATCAGAATTGAACCAGGCTCGTAGCGCTCGAGAACACTCGCAGCAGCACACGCGAAGAAACTCTTATGAGAGATTGTCCGAGGAAAACTCGAGACGAATGCGACCTGCGAGCGCCGCCTCGCGTATGCATGGTCGTGGAACGGGCATGGCTGCACCCCAGGATCGCTTCACCTCACAGGTCGAAGAAATCCAGACAATTCTTTCCAATCGCGATACGAGAAGCTCACTGCAGAAAATGCTGCAAACGCCGACAAGCTCACTTAGCGTGGAGCTTGCTAAAAGAAAAGAGCTCGACCACATTGAGCAGGATCTTGCGGACAAAGCAGCTTTGCTCGAGAGACGAAAACGTGAACTCGAGGCGGAGCTCAAACAGATCAAGAATGCACGCAAGATCATACTAAAAGAAGCGGCGCGCCAAAACGTGTCCATTGGTCGCCTTTTCAAGATGCGGCTGCGTGAGTTCTACCGCCTGGTCCGCACCAATGAGATACAATATTCGAGGGTTGCCTATCGCGAGGCAGCTGCAATTACAATCCAGACGGCATGGCGCGCAAGTCTTGCGAGCGAGTACGTTAATGTACTTCGCCGCGCCAAGGGCCTTCAGAGTCGGCACCGCTTTCCACAATTCCAAAACCCTGGCAAAGCTTCGCTACAAGATCTACAAGAAATGCTCGAAGCACTTTCTGGAGCGCAAATGGACGGAATTCCGACTGCCGTTCGCCAGGAACTCAAAATTGCGCTGGAGAAGCACCTTTCTGACAAGGCTGCGGTCTCGCTGCAAAAGGCGTTCCGTGGTCATCGCACGCGACATGTGACCGTGCCACGCGCAAAGAATTACCGTGAAGAGTGGCAGGACTTTTGGAGTGATGAAGGCAAGGATGAAGGCTCAGAGAGTCGTTCTCGTGCAGGCTCAGCTTCGCATAGGATGGGTCAGTATCCAACGGAAAGAGCAGATTCCATGGCTGCGAGTGCCCCATCTCGAGCGCGTACTTCGCTGTCTTTCGAGTCGTACAATGAAGCGAACTATGGCGCCAGCGCAAGTTACGAAAACACCTCCGTCTCTGGCTCCCACGCGGCTTCTGCTAGCTCGCACTATCATGATATTCAACATCAACAGCAACAGCAGCAGCAACAGCAAGATCAGTACGAGCAGGAAGTGGGAGGATATGACCCCGTCCAGACTACGGGGGGCACGCCGGAGCAGTTTGCTTCCGCAACGCAAATGGGCGACGAGCTCATCCCAGAATGGCCAAATGACGCCGTTGTACAAGACGAGTCCATGCCAATTCAGCAAGACAACGAAGACTTTGCGGGCAACAGCCTCTCAGCATCGCAAGCTCGTCAGTCTTTCTCCGGCCCAATGTCGCCCTTATCACCAACAGAGGTTGTGAGCAGTGCCGCAGGTGCGCTACAAGACAGCGGCTTTATCTGTCTTACTGACCTTGACGACCTTTCGGTTCTAGCAGCAGGGATGCAACTGAAGATGGTGCGAAGTGATGGTTCTTCTACCGACGTGGAGCTTCTCGAGATCATGTTGGACGGGAACCGCGTTCGTTGCAAGTGCGGAGATGGCAGGGTCGTTGCCAAAAAGCTCAAGTATTTCTTTACAGTGCCGACGGAGCTCCTTGCTTTGGCGAACGTCGAGGAAAGCGCCTCGCATGAGACTGTCGAGAACGTCAAGGCCTTGGTGGGAGACTGGGAAATTTGCGGCGACGAGGAAGGCAATGAATTTTACTATAACCGTGTCACGGGCCAAAGTGTTTGGGAAAAGCCGCAAGAGGTTTTAGCTGCCGAGGTCGATGGTACCTTGGATGACCTTTTGCAGAATGGAAATAGAAACCGCGAAGCGGTCGCTTCGTCCTCTCGAATGTCCAAGGCGTCGAGCCGAAGGCAAAAACGTGGCAAGAAAAAGGCCAAAAAGAGCCGTAGCTCCTTTGACATGGATGAGCTCAGCGAAGTGACGTCTCCAGCCGTGGTTTCTCCTTCGTTCGATTCCAACGCCCGTTACGATGTATTCTTTTGAGCGCACCAACCAGTCTGCACATTTGTAGAGAACCTACGAGAACACCCTGTGTCTTTTTCTCCCTTCACCGCTGTTTTTTTCTTTTCTTTTCTTTTTTCCTTTCTTTCTTCTTGTAGGAACAAAAGTATCCCCCCTCTGTATTGCTGGCGGTGCAGCCAGCTGTGACGCTCAAGAGCCTTTAGAAAAATAATAACAGAAGAGGGCCTGGACCAACCACCACCCGAGCTGCACATTGTCATCTCAACTCAATCTCCTTTGTCCATCGCGGCGGCAAGCAAAACCCGCACGTCTTGACCGCCACCGTTACCGCGCCGCTGCTGCCACCGCCAGCCATACTCCCGGCAGCGCCAAGACTCGCGACGCACCAGCAGCAGCAGCCACTGCCAGCCATGGCCAGAGCACCAACACGTTTGACCTGCGGCTGTCCCGGGGTCATACTCAGGTCCCACTGGCACGCCTTCCCTAGAGACACTTGCAAGGCGGGCCACAGCACGCGACCGTCGCTTCACAGTCAATCAGAGCACACGAGAAGAAGAGGACGGCGATCGCTGCATGCTGCAGCCTCGCGCGTTCGACGAGGAGGGCCGAGAGGAGAGGGAGGGAAGAAGGAGAGAGGAGACGGCTCCGCGCGGCGTGGGAAAGCGCGGTGGGCGACGCACAGCGGCGCCAATTCAGAGGTCGGAGCTGTCCGTGCAGCATGCGCAGCTGCAGCTGCAGCAGTAGAGCGAGGGAAGAGAGGGGAAGGGAAAGGTTGCTCATCATGCTAAGGAGGAGGGGCGCCTGTTGGACGCGTGTAATGATTCGGCCTTTTTGCCGCGGCGTTGCAGCGCTCGCAAGGCAGGTAGGCAGGCGGCAGGCGAGCAAGCACTCACTGTCAAACATTCAACAGCAAGTAAGCACAGCGCAAGCTCGTCTACAACTGCCAATTGCGCTTAGAAAGAAGCAGCGAGAGGGCCGCCATGTTGTTTCTCTGACTGTGAGTGGCGCTCCGTGATTGGTGGGAGCCGCATCGAGCGGCCTGAAGGCGACGGATAAAGCGCTAGAAGAGCGCTAGAACGTCCTGCGGATCCTCGGGGCCCGCATCACGTGTTGCCCCCGGCAAGGAGAAAAGGGCTGGCTCACCTCGCTCACCGTCGGTCTGGATAGAAGCGACATCGATGGCGGCACGCGCACAGCGCAGAGAAGCGCAGACAAACAGCCGAGCGAGGGGAGACGGCCTCCGCCTTCGCGCGAGCGAGACGGTCGCGGCGCGTCTCCGCCTGTCGCGCGCGACGAGCGAGCGGGCGAGCGAGCTCTGGCTGGCTGGCGTGGCTTTCCCCAGCCAGCGCGTGCGAAGTGGCGAGCAGACCGACTCGCCAGATAGTGGGAAGGCAGGCTGACTCGCTGGACGGCGACGCCATTGACGCTCGCGAGTGAGAGTCCAAGCAAGGACGCCGGCACGCGCAGACCTTTGTTGGCCTCTCGCTGATCAAGGCGTGCCGGCCGCGAGGTGGGCGCGCGGAGTCGCGCAGCTCTGGCCGCTACGCGCAAGAGCCGGGTGCCAGCTACGGCGTGAAACCGGGGCCCCGGCGAACGCGCAGAGCGCAGTTAGGCCACGACAAGCAAAGCCTCAGGCCAGTAAGGTCGGGGCGAGCAAGCTCTAGCCTGCTGTCCTTTTATTCGCGAGGGCGCGGGCGAGCAAACACATCGTCTTCAGCTGGTCATTGCAAACGCAAGAATGCCAGCAGCAGCATCACCAGCAGCAGCATGCGCCGCTGGCGTCTGCAAACGCTATAGATCCCGTAGCGAACGATCTCTACAAACCTGGCGCTCCGTGATGCAGAACGTGGCGATCTTGTTGGTGGTCTTCTGCATGGTCACCACCAACGGAGGCGCCGTGTCAACAGGACTCCTTAATGCAGACGTCCAGCAAGCTCTTTTGCCAAGGTCTTTAAGCAACGATTGCAGCAGCTCCAAGGTGTCGCAGTGCAAGAAAAAATGTGGCTGGAAACGAAACGACGAGAGACGCGTGGACGCGTCATGCGCGATTGGTGACGCCTACGAGGTGCACAGGAAAAAGACCAGCGACTGTCTGCAGTCCTGCGAAGATGATGACTCATGCACGTATGTAGAAACGTGGACTGTGCGTGGCAATGGTAAATTGCACTGTCAGTTGTACTCGTGCTCAACGCTAAGCGGCGACTTGTGGCGCTCCATTAATAAGCTGCGCAAGTTCTTTTCATACTCTATTGATTGTCCTGGCCGGGAAGACGGCACCGTCGATGGGCAAGACAGTGGCGATGAAGACGAAGACGATTATACTGGTGAAGGCACAGACGAGGACGAAGACGAGGATGAGGATGAGGATGACTTGACCAATGTCGACTCGTGTGGGCTCGACGCGGCTGACGAAGACACCTCCAGCGTGTGGGGTTCCACAGCGTCCAAGAACGCAGTCACATCGCCGGTTTCGGCTGTCGCCTGGAAAACATCGGTGAATCTGGCTAAAATCGTGGTCAAGGGTACGGAGCTGCCCCCCGCAAGCAACCTCGGCATCGACACGTCAAATAGTCTGCATGGCAGGCGACCAAATCTTTTGCTCATTCTTGCTGACGATCTGGGAATTGGTGATACGGGCGTGGACCAATTCAATGGCAACTATGAGAAGCTCAACACAATCTCGACACCACACCTTCAAAAGATGGCCAACAAAGGTGTGGTCTTTACGCAAGCGTACTCCGTCAATGCCGTCTGTCTCCCGAGCCGGTACTCGATGCTGGTCGGACGTCACGCAGGACATTCGCGAGTGCGCGGAAACTCGGGTACGAATAGTGACATTCCGTTTACGACCGATGAGGTCACGCTGGCATCAGTCCTACAGGGCACAGGGTACAAGACTGCCTTGATTGGCAAGTGGGGCCTCGGTAAGAAGAGCGAGAAATCGCACCCAATCCAAAAGGGCTTCGACTATTTTTACGGTCAGCTCACGCACAAGGATGCACATGCATGTTTCCCTGTGAACATGCACAACAACTCGGCCGACGCGTCAGACAACGCAGGCAAGTACGCCAAGTCGGAGCTTTTCCCCGAGAACAAGGATGCGTCCAAGAGCACGTGCTCGGGTCTTGAAAGCCCCCTGTATGCATCGGAAGACACCCCTTGCAGCTTTGTGCAGGACGTCTTTGCCAACAAGGCGCTCGAGTACATGGAGAACCACGTGTCACAGTATTCGGACGGAAGTGGCGGATTGACGACGCCATTTTTTGTGTACCTGTCGCTCACCGTCCCGCATATTTGCTCGTGGAGCCACAACCCCAACGACGAACAGCGCAAAGTCGCGCCGTACATGGACCCTGACTGTCTCGAGAACCTTGTGTGGGCTTCCAATGAGGGAGATTCGGAACGCGGCATTGATACGGAGGAGTGCCGACACAAGAGCCTGATGGAGAACTACATTGATCGCGACATCGGACGTATCATGGACTTAATTGACAGTTACGACGAGCTCAAGAACACTCTGGTCGTCTTTGTCGGTGATAACGGTCCGGAACGGAATGCGAACTACGTGAACGAGAACTCCGTATACAACCGCCAGAATAATTTCAAGGTGCTTCACAGCATCTTTACCTTTGGGTCAACGAACGGGCACCGTGGAATCAAGCGCCAATTGTACGAGGGCTCGCTGCTGACTCCAATGATCTGGTACTGGAAGGGGGTGACCTCTGGCCATGTTTCGGAGACGCCAACGACGACGGCGGATATTTTCAGCACCTTTGCCGACGTCGCCGGTTTGACTTCGAGCGACCTGGAGGTCGATGGATCGGCTGGAATCACGCGGCCTTTGGACTCGATTAGTCTAGTGTCGTCGCTTTCTGGCAACGACGACGATCAGGTTTTGCACAGATACCTTTACTTTGAGTACTGCGACCAGCAGTCAGACAACTGGAAGTCCATCAAGTCTGACGCGGACTCGTACTGCTCTTGGTCTTTGCTGATTCGCAACTGGAAACTCATGTATGACTTTGAGTCGGAGGAGATGGAGCTCTTCGACATCACCAACGACCCTTTTGAGGAGGACAACCTCTACGTTACGGCCAACAACGCCAACGAGTCCACGAAGACGGCCACGCTGTACCAGCAGCAGGCCACGATGGAGTGCGTTAAGGCTGCTGAGGCGTACATTTCTCTCACAGATGCCGGCTTCTCCCCCTAGCAAATTTGCATTGCCTTGTCCTCTTTCCTTTCCCCCCCATGAACTGATCTTTTCCCCGCTTTGATGATGATGAATGAAGATGAAGATGATGGTTATGGGGATCTTTGTGGGGACTCCCCGTTGGTTCATTTGAAGGCTGATGGACTCCTGCCTCTCCTTTGCGTGGCTCGTTTCTCCGAGGGCTGGCGGATCCCTGATCCTACCTGACTGACTGCCTGCCTGGTTGCCTGGCTGCCTGGCCCCTTCAACTCGGTCACCGCTTGGTCACCGCTCGGACACAGTGGGCCAGCCGGCCCTTCGTTCGCACACCCTGGCTCGGTGGTCACGTCGGTGGATCAACCTTCGGTGGCGGCAACGAACGATCCGAACAGCGTTCCGCTCGGCCAGCCAGCGCGAGTCCTTTTCACTCGCCAGTACGGCCATGTCGATGATTCTTGCTCGTTTCGACATACGTCCGAAATGAAGAGGCACGGAGCGAAGAGGCCGCGAACGATAGGGTTGTGGTCGGCTGCTTGCTTGCTTGCTTGCTTGCTTGCCGTGCCGGACCGCTTCAGCCCTCCCTCCCGAGCGCGAGCCTGTCACACACACACACACACACACACACACACACACACCCTCCTCCTCGTGTCCAGCCAGCCAGCCAGCCAGCTATCCGCTGCCGCGGGCGAGCAGCAGCCGCTGCAGCACGCGCGGCAACGGACGACCCGGCTGGCCGTCGCGCGCGTGCGGGCGTGCGTGAAAACCCAGCGCGGCGCGTTTGCTAAAAAACATAGGAATAGCTGCTGTTTAGTAGTTCTTCACGCGCCCGTCAGGGAGGCAGGCGGGGCTAACTGTAAGTAACAAGAAGGCAAGTCTTACCGCTGCTAACAATGTAAAGAACACTATAGTAGACACGCCCCCACAGCGCCGCAGAGGGGGGAAGAGGGGGAGGAGGCCGGGGGTGTGCGCCGGCGCACTTCTTTGCGGAGCGGCCGTGATCGAGTGGCCGCGTGGGATAGCGGACTTGCGCGCGCGCGGCGCAAGTGCAGAATGGGCGCAGCGCAAGTGCGGAATCGCGGCACGCGCTGGCGCGAGGAGGAGCCCGCGGAGAGAGGAAAGAAAGAAAGAATGAAAGAAAGAATGAAAGAAAGAAAGGAGGCGCCTGCGGCAGCATAGGATAAGCAGCAACAGCAAGCACCTCGAGTTGATCGAGCGAGGCGGGCGCGCGAGAAAGAGGGCGGCAGACGCCGATCGCAGGTGCGAGGGATCGCAGGCGACGGTCGGGCCGGCGACGGCGAGGCCGGGCGGGCGAGCGGAGGAAAACAAGCGAGGCGGCGAAAGCAGCGGCAATTGAGTGCGTGAGGGAGTGAGTGGGCCTGCCTGCTTAGAGCTTGCTTGCCTGCTTTAGCTTGCCTGCTTGTCTGCCTGACGCGCGGCAGCAAAAGAGCAAAGCGTAGCCCGCGCGCGGGCGGAGGGAGGCACGGCGCGTCGAGCGTGGCCCCGCCAGCGAGGAGGCGAGCGAAGGGAGCGGAGGGAGCAGGTCGACCGTGTTCTAGGCGAGCGAGCCTGGCCTCGTAAAGCCTACAGCTAAAAACTGTCCAGCCTCGCAAAAGGCTGCAGCTAAAGCTGCAGCTCAGCGGCCGGCCAGCCAGCCAACAAGCGCGTTCGTGAGAAGGCCAGGGGGGGCGAACCCTACTCCCTACTCGCCTCGCCTCCCCCCACCCCCTCGCTTTCCCGGAGAAGCCTGTGAAGCTAGCGAGCCACAACGCAACCTGCGGCTTGCGCAGAGCGCAATCGCGTGCCTCAAGGTACGTACCACAAAAGTAGTATCATGTACAAAGCCAACGATAGCCCGATCGCGGGACCGCCGGGGTTCACGCCGGCGGTGCGCGGCATGCACGATCGAAACAAAAAATGCAAGACGTGGGATCAGACAACCTGGGCCGGAATTGGCCTCTCAGACCTCCTGAGCGAACTCGATACCTCGGGGCTCCATGGCCGCCACAAGCCGGAAGACCATGACGCGCTCTCCCCGTCTGAGGCCACGAACGTTGCCGCGCCGCAAGTCTCGCACCACCACCACCACCACCATCATGCGCGCCATACGAGCTTGATGGGGCTCAAATCCACTGATTTCGCAAGCTGGCTCGACGACGCGCAAGATAGTCGCGCCTATGCTGCCGACGATATGAAAGTGTCAGTGGCGGAGCCCTCCATTCTCTTCGGCTCCTCTCGCCTTGACCCTGTCCTCGCCCGTGAACCCGTCGAGGAACCGGACGCAAACTGCGAAGGCGTGCAGAACCCTGAAGATCGCGCGCCGCGCCTCCGCACGGAAAAGTCATCGTCCTCGTCATCATTCTCTTCATCAAAGTCGTTCACCTCGTCCGAATCGTCGGTCTCGACGTCGACCTCGACCACTACGGGGCCGTCCTCATCCCCGACGCTGCCCTCTCCTTCGGCGTCTCCATTTACCGCATCGTACTCCCGCCAAGGTCGTTCACACTTTGAGAAGCGGCGTAGCGTTACCTTTGCCGGACATTTGGATTCTATCGCTCTTCAAGCGGCAAGTATGGGCTTTGATGACGCCTTGGTTGATGCGCCTTTTCGCGACACCGTGGGCCATGGTGGTCGATCGAGCGAGCTGCGCGAGGCTTTCCCACCTTCAATGTTTCGTGATGCCGGCGTGCTGTCTCCGCCGCCTTCCTCAGCGTCGGCCTCTTCCTCCTCCTCGTCGTCGTCATCGTCTTCTTCGTCTTCCTCGAGATCGCCTCAGGCTGCGGACTTTTCCCATCAACGGCAGCATGAGCTCTCGCACTCAGGCAGCCGCCATCGCGGACATCAGCGCGCGACTTCTGAATCTGCGGTCTTCCTCTCCATCGCGGCTCTGGGTGGCAACTTTTCAAGCCTGCCCTCGATTCCTGCGTCCCCGCGCCCGCTGAGCCCCGGCGAGTCCAAGTCTCAATCCCCTTGTGGAAGGAAAAGCACCGCGAACGACGGCCTCCTTCTCAAGGAAGACCGTCTCTCCGCAGCCGCTCAAGAGCCCAGTCGCCGTGAGCATCAATCCAGTGGTATCGAGTCCGGTCCTTCGGCTGAACGCAGTGACCAGCAGCATGAACAGCAAAGACACCCAGTTGATGCTGAGGTCGATGCTGTCCGGGAGTCGCGTCACGAGTATTCAAGTCACCCACAGCATGACCATGTTTACTCGTATCATCCCGCCCAAGCGCAGCACGACTATGCGGGCCATCAGCACGCGGGCGTGAACCGGATTCCTGAACAAATGCAACACCATCAGTACGCTCCGCAAGCTGGATATGCGGGAGTTCCGATGGGAATGCACGGGGCCATCGATCCGCGCATGGCCACTGCAGAGCAGTTGCAGGCGATTCAAGCAATGCAAAATCAGGTCATGATGCAATGGATGCAAATGCAAGAGCACCAGCAGCGTCTCATCATGCTTGAGCAGCAGCGCATCGCTGCCACTGCCGCGGCGGCGAGTGGCATGTATTTTCCCTCGGGTGCATCTGTGGGCGCGCCTCACCCGCATCAATTCCCCGCGCAAATGGCCCCGCAGGTCCCCATGATGCCTATGATGATGGGTGGAGCCTTGCCTCCGCAGGCTCGAGAACCGCTCAATGCGCAGCAGCAGCAGCAGAAACAGCAGCAGCAATACCTACTCCAACAGCGCCAGCAACAGCGTCAGCACCCCAGTGGCGAGCATGTGGCTGCCAGTGGCTCGCTTTCTCCAGATGCTTTCCAGGAAGGCCAAGCTCGCAATACGCGTGGAAGCAACGGACAGGCGGCCTCGAACCCAGCTCGTGGCAGCCGCGGAACGCGAGGTAAAGGTCGCAATGTTCAGCCTCATGGCTCCAGCCGCCCCTCTCGGAACGGACAAAGCGCCGAGTCAGCGCAGAGCGCCAATCGTCGTCGTACGAGTCAAAGCCCCGAGCGCCCCGCTGAGGGCTCGAAGACCATGTCGACTCTTCTCCAGCATCATAAACAAGCCGGGTACCGTCCTTCGGCTGAAGAGCTTCGAGGCCACGTCATCGAGTTTGCGCGCGATAGCCATGGATCGCGGCACATCCAGTGCCTGAATGACAATGCTTCCCATGCGGACCGCGAGCTCCTCCTCGAGGAGTCGCTGCCCGAGGCCCTCGGTCTCATGAAGGATGTCTTTGCCAATTATGTCATTCAGAATCTGCTCGTGCATTGCGACGAACAACAGCGTCTTCGACTGCTCAAGACCATGAAGGGCAAAGTCCTTGACCTTTCGCTCGATCAGTACGGCACACGTGTTGTGCAGCGCGCGCTCGAGGTCGCCCCTCCGTCTTGGCGCACGGACCTTGTTCTCGAGCTCTGTACTGACGACAATCTCGTCCGCCGCTCTGCCCGGGATCCGAATGCTACCCACGTGCTCCAGCGCGCTGTAGATTTGCTTGTACGCGATGGGGGCGAGAAGCCGCAGCCTCGGGCCGCAGGCGGCTCGCGGGGTGGCGGCCGCTCTTCTGGCCCCAGTGGAGGTAGCGGCAGCCGGCGGGGAACCGCTCCGCTTCGCCCGCGTCCCAAATTGACAGCTCGCGACGAAGCGCTCATGACGATCCTCGAACGTGCCGTTGCTGCCGAGGCTGTCGATCTGAGCCGTAACCAAAACGCCTCTCGTTTGGTTCTGCTGGTTCTTGGGGACTGCGACACGGCGCGATCCCCTCATATTTCAAGCATTATGACAAGTCTCGAAGGGTCGTACCCCTCACTCGTGTGGGACCAGCATGGCGTTTTTGCCGCAGGTCATGTTCTGGCCAGTGGATCCTCCGAGCAGGTTGAGCGCGTGCAAAACGTCGTCTCAGCCCATCTCCTTGAGTTGGCCAAACACAAGTTTGGAAGCCATCTCGTTGAAAAGGCACTGCTGTGTGCCTCTCCAGAGCAAGTGCGCAAGCTTCTCGAACCTCTTGTCGATGAAGACGGTTCGCACGCCGCTTCGCTCGGTCTCGAAGCAAGTCCGCCAGAGTCGGATGGCTCTGTGATTCTTCATTTGGCCAAGGATCCATACGGCAACTTTGTCGTGTCCAAGGCTTATGAGGTTTCCAAGGGCGACTTGCGCGACCGTCTGTTTACCGAGGTGAACGCGCGCGCTGACATACTTTCGCGGTTTACATACGGGCGTCACATCTTGAATCACGTGAACAAATGAACATTACGTCGATGCCCCGACCTCCTCCAGACCATTTCTTTTCTTCTGCTTTTCTTCTTTTTTCTTTCTTCTTTTGCACATTTGCGCCTCACCATGAATCTAATCCATGAATCTAAATCTTCTTCGTTGTTTACATGTTTTTTTGGACGGGTTCGAAGAGAACCATGGAGCGCTTCTCCTGTTTTGAGCGAACCAAGGCCGGGTCTTGGCCTATCTCTGCATGAGAGTGATGCGTCGTCCTTTGTATTCTCTACTTGTTTTCTTCACAATTCGACTTGATTTTCTCTCGTCAGTAGGATTGCAAGTAAAAGATACCTTTACGATGTAGATACGTATACGCCCTTATTTGCTGGGGAAGGGGGTCCTTCCGTCTGGACCAGACAGTGATTGGCGATAACGACATCGCCTTACCGCGCCGTCCACCCCACCCCCACCCCCACCCCTTCGCGCGCCTTCTCTCCTCGAAAGAAAAGAAAAGAACAGAAAACGATCAAGACTCGGTGGGTTGTGCAGCGCGAGGTCCTTCGGAAGAGACATCAAGCTTTGCTGTGCGGCGTCGAGGAAAGGCGCCTCGAAAGAGAAGATCTTGGACAACGTCGATTTCCTCCTCACTGGCCTCGTCGCCACCACTTTCTTGGGAATTCGTATCGTTGTCCATGTCCTCGTCGTCCGGTTGCTGATGGGTCGATTTGTCAATCGAGTACAGAAAGGTGCCAATCGCGCCAAAATAACCCTCGTGCTCCATGAAAAGGGCTTGAATCGACCCGCGCGACCAATTTTGCATCATCGATGAAAGAGCGCGAAGAGCGATGCGGTTGTGACGCAAAAAATTGCCCGTAAAAAGCACACGCTTGGATTTGTGCAGACGAGCGTTAAGAAAGGCAATCTGCGTGACGTTCTGCGCAACCATGACCACGAGGGCGCGCGCAATGTCTGCCTCTTCAAAAAGTGTGGCCTTGTCAGTAGGTCCCCGCATTGAGTGTAATGGTGGGTCGGCCGCTGGCGGCCGATCGTCCGGGGGATGCGATGATGTCATTTTCGCCTCGGTTGACCAAAAAACAAGATAGGCCATGCCTCCAGGAAGCAGAACAAGAATGAGATCGCGCAGATCAAAGGAGCCGGCAGTAAATGACACATACGAGCCCACCAAAAGATTCGCCACCAACAGGGCGATAATCACCAGACTGAGGCGCTCCAGGTACGAAACGTAACGCCGCTTGCGACTGCGCTTTGTACGGACTCGACCACGCGCAGCTGCCGCCTTGCCAAAGAAAGACGCGGTAATTTCGCCCGAGAGTCCGGCCAGCTCATACGAGCCGCCATAGATGTCTTGCACAGTAAGATTGACATCACGCGAATCTCCGAGCTCGGCAAGATCCATGGCCTCTTTGAAGCCATCGCAACGACACAGCAATTTACACAAACCATAGTATGTAGCACCGCCCACGGCGGTACCACTGACACGTTTGAATGAAGACGGCGATGTGACATTAATGATCGAGACGCCTGAACCGATGTTCACGACCAACAGAGGGAAGAATGACCCACTCTCCACAGGCATTGGCCGAGGTACTCTGCGCATTTCATAAGATAGTGCATCATGCGAGACGCCGTGATGGCGGCCCTCACGTGCGCTCTCGTTGAGATCATCCAAGTTGGCCTCGTATGAGTAGCACTCGCTGTTTGGATGCTCGAGCAATGTGAAGATAATACCCCGAACCACGGTTTCAAGTTCGTCTTGTTTCAAGAGCCGGATTCCGAGTTCATCCTTGATGAGCTGGCTGAACTTGTAGGCGCCGCCGCCTGTAGCGTGAACGCGCCGAATGTTGTGACCTTCGAGTTTCTTGAGGAGCTGGATCGCGCCATGCGTGCGAGACGTCTCGAAACTGATAAAATGCAATCTACCTCCAAGTTTCTCCGAGTAGAATGAAAGGTGGGTGTCGCGTTCTCCGCTGTGTCCGTACGTTGTCCGTTTCAGGAGAAAGTCCGCGAGCGGGTTTGCGTAGCCTGGTACTTCCTTGGGTTCAAAAAAGACAATTTTTGACAATGTCCCGCCAAAGTCCAGACCCAAGGTCATGCCGGCGTCCCATGTCAGCGGTTTCTCGTCCCAGCTTGTGAACCCGAGATCGCTATACGAGTATTGACGTTCTCGCACGGGTGAAGTTGGTCTTGAATTCGATGAATCCCTTTCATCCGTATGAGATCCGCCGCGATCATCCACTCTTCGACCACGGGCGGCTGAAGCGACAGCGCCTACGACCTCGGAAAGAGGGGATGAGGCCGTGTTTGGGTCCTGTTCTTCATCGTCGGAAGCCATGCTAGCCTTCTTTTCCTTTTCCCTGTCCTCCTCGATTTATTCTGGCTTGACTTGGTCTGTACTGATTTGATCTGATCTTAATTGATGTGATGTGAGATCTGATCTAATCGATGTGATGTGAGTGATTGACTTGACGTGACTTGACGAGACCGGGCCTGCCCTGCCTTGGCCTGGCCTGATGATTGCTCGACCACCAATGTGGGAGTACAAGAGGATGCTCTGTCTTGCTTGTAAAGACCGACGAGGCTAGCGTACACGCGCGGCCCTGCTCTCCCTCGACCTGGGTCTCTGCGCTGGCGCCAGCTCGCCTCGCGCGCAAGAGGTAGCGGCGGACTGCGTCGTCGATGTGTGCTGGAGAATTCCTTTCTTCAGCCCAGTCTGGTCAGGCGACTTCGGCCGGGTTCGCGGCGAGACCGCGGTACACCGCGGCTCACGGCAGTCCCCGCTTCAAGCTGCCGCGCAGCTCTCAGTCAAGGGTCGCACCGCAACGCGACGCGACGTGCGCGCCGCCTGGTCTGCGCGCGTGAGTGAGTCGACCCTTGGTAGGCCTAATTGTGGTTTGGATTTTTTTTTCTTCTTTGGTGTGTTTTCACTTGCCAAGCTCAAAGGTTATTCGTAGGCCGCGCCAAGGCGGAGCTTGAGCACTCGATCGAGGCTCGCGGGCCCGGATGTGTATATGCACGAAAAACTCGGTTCCTGTCGGGCATTTTCTTAATGCCTCTGCTGTTGGCTTCAAGGGAAAGGCCAGCAAGCACTCGAGACGAAGATGGTTGGCGTTCGCTCTTCGTCCAAAAGTTGAGCCTTATTGTTAGGCATGAATTGATGGAATCGAGCCCAACTGAGCCGGTGGCGAGGTGATTGAGGGCTTCAGACCGCTGGCAGCATGGTCATTGATGGCTAATGTTCTGGGGGCGCACCGCCAAGACAAGAGTAAACGAAAGCAAAAAAAGAATGCACTACACTTGGCAATGCAAGCAGAACCTGAAACGGCTCTGCGACGGGCCGACGACTTGTTTCTTTCCTCTCGATCGCACGGAGACGACCGTGCAAGACAAGCAGGCACGGCGCGGCACATCGGGAAATGTACTGACGCTGCGCAAGAGACGTGCCTCGGCAAGGAAAGGAGAGGAAAGCAAAGGAAAGCGTGTTTCACGCCCGCGAAAATGGAGTCAAAAGTCGACCTTCACGGCGAATGGCGGCAGCACGAGCAAGAGAGCAAAGAAGCCTCTTCTTCACCGCCGTTTAAACTATCGTCATCATCGTATTCTTCTTCAACAGGGTCGTCCTCCTCCTCGTGGACATTGCTGTACCGTGCAAGCCAGGAGTTAGCGCCGCAACTCGATGCGTTGCAACATGATATTTGCGCTGCCCATGCGCAAGCATGGCCATCAGAATCAACAGCATCATCATCTGCAGCTGCAGCAACAGTGTCATCGCAAGAGTATTCGCTGGAGCAGACTGAGGCGCACGAGGAGTTTGTCCGGGCTGCAGAAAAGATGCTCGAAGTCTTCCTTGGTGAACATGGTGCCTCTCGACGTGAATTTATGCAAGAATGTCGGGACAGTCTTGACGGCAAGTATTGTGCTCTCTTCGAAGAGGACATTAATCTCTGGTTTGTGGACCTTGTGCTCGGGATCGAGGACTTTGAGGTTTTTGCGCGTTCTTTTACTCGTCCGCGTGAGCACCCAAACCATAAATAATTCATTCGTGTCACTGCTGCATTCTAACCATACCATTGTCACCTTTCTCTCGACGTTCCGACGACACGAACGCAATGAATCTTCGTTTCACATCTTCTGGCCGAGGCCTAGGCGTAGGCCTACATCTTCCCTTCCCACTCTCGCGACGTGTGTTCATCACGTCTACGCGGGCATCAGAATGCTCTCGCTCCCTTGGCTTGTAATCGTTGCTACCTGCTGTCTCTTGCGATGGAAGTTAGAACGAGAGGGGCACCAAGGGCAAAAAAACAGGAAACAGAGCAAGCAAGTTGCAGAACTCCAACTTGCGGCGCCTTGCGACCTGCTCCGCGCGGCGGCGCGGCACAAGGCGCTTGTGCAGCAGGTCCAGAGAACTCGCGCAAGCCCTCTCCTCGCTGCAGCCGACGGGGCGTGGCACGGGTCCGTTCGCGTGCGCGCCAGTGCGTGCCCGCCAGTGCGTGCGTGCAAGCGAGCGAGGAAAAACTAACTCGAACAAGACAAGGGCGAACAAAAGGCGGGTCGCGGCGGTTTTCCACATTTCGCCATCCACGGACTCGAGAGCGCGCAACTGCAACAGACGGCTGCGCCTGCACTTGCAGACCCACCTGAGCAGCGAGGGCCCGCTGGCCTGGCACGGACAGGAAAGCCCGGGCGACGCCGAGGGTGAAGAGGGCTGCGCGAGGCGAGGCGACGCAATCCCCGCGCTGCGTCGCGCCGCGTGAGACGAGCAAGGAAGAGGCTCTCGAACGAGGCGCCCGGCAAGCAACGTCTGGGGCTTTCTTTCGCTTGCTCTCGCTTGCTCGGCCTCCATGGTCGTGCCCGACAAGGAAAACCTTGCCCCGCTGGGGGCCAAGAGCGGCGGCGCGTCGAGCGTGCGTTCGAAACGGAGCGCAGATCGTCGCAAGCTCATCTTTGACCCGAGCAAATTCGAAAACGAAAGGCAAATCGAAATCCAGGCCGCTTCCAAGGTGCGGCAAGCCCTCGTAGACGCGGCTCTGCAAAAAGGCAGCCCCGACGCCGCCTTTGAGGAATGGTATCGCTTCGATGCAGCACAGCTGGTTCAAATGGCCCCCGAGGCAAGCACGCAGGCGCAGCTCAAACAAATGGAGCAAGACACCGCAGATCTTGATGCAGCTGCATACCTGAAACTCCGCGCCTGGGTAGGCCTTGCCAGGTTTGTTGAGCGAACAAGTACAAGCAAGTGCGCTCGTCTCGTCTTTGAGCGCATGGCTACACTTGGCATTGCTAGATTCTACAAGGAGTTCTACGAACAGTGGGCAGGCTTCGAGATTCGAAGCCAAGCTGCTGAAAACGCGCGGCAAGTCATCGACCTTGCAATTAAGAACAAGGTCATTGACGCCGCCGAGCGAGCAGAACTACTCAAGGCATGGATCGCAAAGCACCAAACCGCCGCCGACGCGGACGAAACCATCTCTTTTCAAGCGAGCGACGTGACAAACCAGTTGCGAACTGGAGAATCGTCCTCTCGACCTCGAGACAACGTAGCCGCCGCGGTGCCATCAGCCAGCTCATTGGCTTCTGGCGGCGCGGCAAAGTCAGCATCGGCGAGTTCCTCATCGCGGATGACTGCAGAACCGACGGTTGTACTCGGGCGCGGTTCGAGCTTGCGGCCGGGGGGTCTGCGGAGCAGCGCTACGGCCAAGCGGGGTGGTCTGCGCAAACCGCAGACCAAGCTTACAAAAATCGGACGCGCTCAGCGTGTTGTCCTCAACGACGGCGACGATACTTCCAAAGAGGACGCGTCTGCAGCATCTTCACAGGCAACAACAGCCCCCTCGTCGAATGGACTCGGTGCAGCCCACGAGGATGTCAAAGGAGCTTCTGCCGCGTCTAATGACACGAATGCAAAGAGCAATGGGGCCCCTCTCACAGGACGGATTGGTGACCTTAGCTACATTAAGAATTGGAAGCCGAGTCTGCCTGCTTCGACGCGAGATCATGGGTCTGCTGAGGACAGAGACCAAGACGCGGACGTGAGCGGTGACGGCAGTACGACTGGCAATGGTGACGATGAACCGACGCAAACGATGCCGCTTGCTGGAGATGGCGGCCCGGTTTCAAAGCCGAAAGCGTCAAGGTCGTCGAGCTCGTCCGACAAGCCGACGATTGTCTTGCGGCGGACCCACTCAGGCTACGAAAGCGGGATGATGAAGGACCTTACGGCGACAACGACTGGAGTTCTGTCTGCAGGGGCAGCCGCACATTCATCAAACCTTCGACGTGAGAGCTTGCCAGTGGAAGCGCAGGGCTTTCACGATTCCATGTTCTCGAGCAAGAACCTCTTTATGGTGAACGGCAAACCGTACCTGCGCCTTGCGGTCATTGGACGCGGTGGTACGAGCAAGGTTTTCAAAGTTCTTGCAATCGGCGAGGACGAGCCGCAGATTTATGCACTCAAGCGGATCAAGCTCACGCGCGCCGAGCCGTCTGCGCTGAGCAGCTTCAAGAACGAGATTTCCCTCCTGGAGCGCTTGCGTGGCAATCCGCATATCATTACGCTCATTGACTCAGAGATTGACCACGCGCGTAAGGTCATCTACGTGGTGATGGAGCACGGCGAAGTTGACCTGAATCTGATGTTGCAGCAACAGCGCAAGGAAGCTCGTGCCGAAGAGCCAGGTATGGTCGGTAATCTTTCTGTCAACTTCATTCGTCTCGTGTGGATGAACATGCTGCAGGCTGTCCACGCAATCCACGAGGAGCGCATCGTGCACGGTGATTTGAAGCCGGCGAACTTTCTCTTTGTCAAGGGCAAGCTAAAATTGATCGACTTCGGCATTGCCAAGGCTATTTCAAACGATACCACCAACATTATGCGCGACACGCAGGTCGGAACCATCAATTTCATGAGCCCAGAATCAATTATCGACATTAACAGCACGCCTGGATCGCGGCCAAAGATCGGAGCGCCAGGGATGAAGCTCAAGCAAGGCCGCGCGAGCGACATTTGGTCCATGGGCTGCATCCTCTACCTCTTGGTTTACGGGTACACGCCATTCCACAATCACAAGCTGATTCAGAAGATTCACTGCATCTCCGATCCGAATTACGAGATCCCATTTCCAGAACTCGAGCACCCGTACCCAGACATGGTGGACTCCATCAAGCAGTGCTTGCGCTTTGATCCGGCCAAGCGTGCGCCGATTGTCGATAAGCCGGGCCGTCGCGGGCTCCTTGCGCATCCCTTTCTTAATCCAAGCGCGCACTTGGCAGTTTCCGCGTCCATGCAGACAAGCGCGCTCAGTGGCAAGGCTGACATTTTGCGGCAAAAGCTGCAACGCATTGTGGATCAAGTCTGCGAAAACGCAGCTCGCATCGAACAGGTGCGGGCCTCGGACCCAGCTCGCATTGATCAGATCGTAGATAATCTCGTGGGAAGCATCATGCAGGATATGGCTGCGACGGACTCAGCCGGTTCAAGTGATGCATCTCCCTCGGCTGACTCTAGTGGAGTGACAGACTTGCATCGTGGCCCCCGCAAGTCACTCTCGCCGCCCAACATGCCCCAGGTAAAAGAAGAGTCCACGGCCGATCTTGACGAAAACACAGGACTCTCTACTGCTGCCGCTGCTGCTGCCGGTGGAGTCGGTGGGGCCATGGATCGCAGCGGTCGCCGGAACCCTGGATTCGCAGCATCCGCAGCAGCTGCAGCGGCTGCGGCTGCGGCAGCCCGGTCGGGAAGCTCGATGCGAGACTCGCACGCGACGCCACCTCCTGCTCGGTCCTCGAGACCGCCATCAAACGCGATGTTGCCTACGAGTCTACAGGCTTCCATCGCAAGTGGGCGCGCCGCGCTCAAACCAGTAGCAGAGTCGGGCTCGGCTCGCTTCATGCGGCCCAAAGGCTCGACACCGGAAAAGCCGGGCGGGGACCTTGCAGCCATCTTGCGTAAGGGGCTCGAAGCGAAACGCGAGGTTTTAGCCTCTCAGGACAACACCATTGAGGCCATTGTACGATCTGGGACGACCTGGGATTTTCTTGGCGCCGACGAGCTCGACGCAACAAGCCCATGACACGACGCAATAGGAAGACAAAAAACGAAACAAAAGACATGCCTTCTTCCCCAAGATACTTTCCGAAAGGTTATTGACATGACGCGCGCACACGCACCGGTACACGTGTTGAAATTCGCACATGATTGGCCTCAGTATATCATAATACATTGAAGGTTCGCGTTCGCCACGATTCTTTCTCTTCTTGTTGTCTGCCGGGCTATCCGAGGAGCCCTGTTTATGTAAGTTCCTCGTCCGAGCCCTTCCTTCGCACACATATGTGACGAGCCTCCCCGGGTGAGGACACGTTTGTGTTCACAATTTAGGTTGAGCTGGTTGTCTTGTTCCCTTGGTCTTTTGCCATGTCTTTTCTTTTTGCTCTGCCACACCGTTTGCGCCCTCAACTTTTTTTTTTTTGCCTGCTTTCCCACAAGTGTGTGCAGACATGTATGTCAATGTGCCAGGGCCCACACTGGACGCCGGACATTAGGGCCCACCCGTGGTCCGATCTTGAGCGCGCCGTGCCGCCCTTACGCTCGCGCAGGCAACGTGAGTAGTCCGCCTCCAGACAAAAGCCCAAGCATGCTCGCGCGAAAGCTGGCGCAGACGCGCATGCGCGGCGCCGCGAGCTCGCTCCGCGCCATGACGACATTCTCGCAGCAAGGCAGCCTGCCGGCCCTCCCGCTTGGCAAGCTCGACGAAACCCTCGACAAGTTCATGGCAACCGCCGAGCCGTTCTTGCAGACGAAGGAGGAGCGCGAGGAGGTGCGAGCGCTCGTGGATGCAGCCAAAAGCGACGAGAGCATGCTGGCCGCGCAGCGAAAGCTCGAAGACATTGCTCAGCAAGATCGAAACTGGCTCGACAGGTTCTGGACCTCCAATGCGTACATGAAGTGGGACGTGGCGCTCCCCATCAACAGCAATGTGACCGGGTACCTCTTTGGGGATGCTCGGAAACAGTGGGACCAGGCATTCTCCGCGGCTGCCATCACTCGCGGCGCACTGCTCAATCACGTTGCCCTGCTCGAGGGAAGCTATCCGGCAAAGACGGCCCGTGGCGATAAGGTCCAGTGCATGGACCAGTACACTCGCATGTTTTCCCTCACGCGCATCCCTGGCATCGAGGAAGATCATCAGGCCAAGTATTCCGAGGAAGAGTCTCAACACGTGGTCGTCATCGCGGGTCGTCGTCTGTACACCGTACCCGTTCTGCAGGGCCGCGAGGTAGTCGCCCTCGACGATCTGTGCGCAACCTTTGCCGCAATCAAGGCGGACGCTACGAGCCGCGGACCCGATCCCCAACCCGTCTCTGTGCTTACGGCGCTGCCTCGCAAGGACTGGGCTCGCGTTCGTAACCGCATGACCAGTGATGAGGTTAATGCCAGCGCTCTTCATGTTGTCGAATCAGCGGTGTTCGCCATCTCTCTCGAGGATGGTATCGACGAGACAGACTCCGACTGCGCAAAGACAACCTTTGTAGGAGACGGCCGCACGACATGGTTTGATAAATCGTTCCAGCTCAAGGTGAAAGAGGACGGCAACCCTTCCATTAATGTGGAGCACAGCTGGGCTGACGCGCCGGTCCCTTTGGGCATGTTCTTCAACGATGCTCTCCCCTACGCCGAAGCAGAGGCAGAATCTGGAGTCGACCATTCCCAAGGCAATGCGCTTTCATTCAACCACGTGGAGTTTCACGTGGACGATGCTCTTGCAGCGGACATTTGCGAGGCAGAGCGGCTGGTTGACATCGCCATTGCCGACTCTGACGTTCACGTTTATCAGTGCCGAGGCCTCGGCCGCGGTGTGTGGAAGGAAGCCCGCCTGAGCCCTGATGCGGCCGTGCAGATGGCAATGCAACTAGCATGGCGCCGTCGGACACAGTCTCCATTGCCTCCGCCCACATACGAAACAATCGGCATGGTTCAGTATTTCAAGGGACGCACCGAGACATGCAGAGTGGTCTCTAATGCGAGCGAGGCTTTCGTTGAGGCTGCTCTCGGTGGAAAGCCGGAGGCTGGAGAGTTGCTGCGCAAGGCGTGCGACGCACATATTTCTTACATTCAGCAGGGCCAGCAGGGAGGCGGGATCGATCGTCATCTTTTGGGTCTGCGACTCCAGGGCGCTTCTCCGGCTCTCTTTGAGCACCCTGTCTTTGCGCAGACCACCAGCTTTGTGCTTTCGACGTCGAACAATTCCTATGTGACGCGACCATTTGGGGGTCTCTTTGGCTGCGGCGTGCCGAATGGCTATGGCGTTTGTTACATCCCCGGCAAAGAGGACGTGGTACTTTGTATTGAGTCCAAGCATGCAAGTTCAGAGACGGACTCGCGTCAGTTCGCTCTCGATGTCGATCAAGCGCTTCGTGAGATTGCTGCGCTGGCTGGCGTCCCATCATCAAAATTGTGATATGGGACGCTTCATCTGGGCATTCGTTGAAGGGTCGAGGAGGGAAGGGGGACAAGTATCCGCCCTGAACATGACCTGTGCGCGCTGCAATAAGTCACATAAATCTCCTCGTGTGAGATGAACGGTCTGGAAAGTGATGCTCCTCGCGGTAGATCATGATAGTTTGTTTGTGACCGCGCAAGCAAAAAGGCAAATCGCACGCCTTGAGCTTTGATATGCTTCATGATGCGGCCCCACAACCCATAGCAAAAAAAATATTTAGCGTGCAGTCTGTTTGCGAGGTAGAAAAGGATAAGATTCTCGTGTGACAGTGCGTATAGCACTCACTGCAAGGGAGCACCGTTGAGGAGTGTGGGCATGTTGTCATAGTCGTACTCAGCAACATATTCAGAAATCTGCTTGCCATTCTCCTTGCGCGACTGAAGCTTGGAATCGGCGCTGAGGACGCCAACGTACGCCTTGAAGTGAATGATGATTTCAACCAGCCTCTTCTTCCCGACCAAAAGTCCCGCGATGACTACAATTGGGAAAAAGTTCATTTTGAGGAGAAGGGGTCCGTACAGAACCAGATCATCTTCAATAAAGGTGCTCGCATGAGTAAACTTGCCCAAAATGGTCCAGATTGGGTTCGCCCACGTCCTACAGAACACACTCTTGCCGAGATTTCCGAGCAAAACAGTCTTGTCGTAGTCCGATACGCCCGGGATCGTGGAGCCTGCACTGACGCGGTACTTCTTTGATGATGTAGAAGTCCCGGAGCCGCTCATGTGCGAGCCACTTGGATTGACCTTTTTCGATTTGACCAGTGTCATTTTGATCGTACTCGAAATGAAAACAAAACACTCGAGCGCTACAATGAGGAAGAAAAGGACCACGAGAGGCTCAAAGAAGACTTTGTAGAAAATCTCCAATCCCGACATGCCCATTCCGTCGGCAACGTTGCATTCGAACGCTTGGAGAGGCATCGAGTTGCCTTCTTCCCAAATTTCACAGTTCATTGAGAGAACCTGGCCGAGGCCACGAATCTCGCTTTGCGCATTCTGTTGACTCATCGACATGGTAAGCAATCGAGCGACAGCGGCGAGACCGAACAACATGCTCCCCGTGGCAAAGAGGCGATAGTCGGTCCCGGAAAGAAGCATCGTGAGCGAAACACTTGCCGTCGAGGCAACGCCAGCAATGACCCAAAATTGTGATACAAACCAATGCGGATAGAGCGCCGCGTCCAAAAAGAGATAGTTTTGGCATCCACAAATGACCGTGAACAAAAACATGTACAATGAGCGTCCCGGAGATGTGAAGAGACCACCAGCCAGATCAGCCTTGACAAGAACACGAGAAGAACGGATCTTCACACCATTTAAGAGGACGGGGCATGTCATGAGCCTCCCCGCGACGTTCAGGGAAATGTTGAGCATCAAGTACCATGTCACAATATCTTGCCATGGAACGTAGTACTTTGTTTGTGCGTTCGACCTGTGTTCAGAGCGAAGCTCAAGCTCGAGATTGTAAATGTCACCCTCAATATGCTTGATCGCAGTCACATGTTCGGTCGTATATGTCGTTCCGAAACCCACGCTGTTCTTTGTACGGTAAAATTCCTGGATCTCGAACGAGGTTTCCGAAGGCGCATCGGATGCCGTATGAGAATACGGGTCGCTGAGCCCGAGACAAACCTCTCTGCAGCCTTGCGTCGAGGCATCTGGCAGAAGATTGCAAACAAAGGCGAGAATACCCTCGGTGCCAAGAGTGCTTCCTTCGCAGGCGTGCGACGCCAAAAAGGTAATGCTTTCGTTTGTGCGCACCCCAACAAAGTGACTCATTCCAGAGTCTACCTCGATGACGTTCACATCGCTGCTGCTCGGAAACCAGGCAAGCCCTCCTGCACTGCCACCGTCTCGGTACACGTGGAGAGCGATATTAGGCATGGTCGTATTGATGAGGTGGTCATCAGTAAAGGCAATTTGGACGGATGTGCTCATGCTCTCCACCAAGAAACCTGCCTGGAATGCGAACGCTCGAAGCAGACACATGTACGTCATGACAATGAAGCCGGCGTTTCCGAAGCCAAGAATTGCTGACTTGATCTTGGTGACAAGCACTTGGCGTTTCTTGCTCGCGCCATGATTGCCTAGAATGTCTCCCGATTCGGTCGTTGATCCGGCAGTAGAGGACAGCACGCTTGATTTCACGCGCGAGGACTGCACAGTGGACTTGGGCATCTTTCTCGACTGCTCACGATTCCAGAAGTGAACCTATTCTTCGTGAAAGCGATTTGCTGCCCAAGAGCTGCTGAGCCCCACGCGTCAGGCCAGGTTTTTTGTACGTGAAAACATGAACTAAAATAAAAAGAGCACGACTCAGTTCATTTTAGGTTCTTTGGCAAGTACGAGCTGCGGCAGACGGCCAAGCAAGTGCATCCATCGAACTTCCACGTTGGTTCCATGATACGTTTTTACGGTGTCTTTTTATCTTTCGTTGCATACTAGGTCGGCCTAGTTGGTAGTTAAAAAAAAATCAACGGTACTTTTTACCTTGCATCGTTTTTCTGATAAAATATAGGCTAGCTACACCCACTGTGAGTGGCAAATAGCTGACTTGACTCGAGTGAGCTATTGTTTTGGTTCCAGGAAGCGGTAACAGAACAAATCTATTAGCTCCATGCTGTGTTGACGCCCACTGGGATAAAGGCCATTGCTCCTCTCAACGGACAAAAGTCCGACGCATACGTGAAGATGATAATGGAGTTTACGAGAGTGGAAGCTGAGGCCCAGACAGTGAAATGTGCATCGGTGAGTATTTCTACTAGCTCTTTTCCCCCTCGCCACTCATGAAGTTTTTATTGCCAAAATGCGACGCCAAAATGCATAAATTTGTAATGCCCACTTTGCCGTCTTGGCCTACAAGACGATCGTATTCGAAGACGAAACGTTCGATCTTAGGCTAACACGCACTAGAATGTCGATCGAGTATCACGCTATAGAAACGGGCATTCACTGACTGTGCGTGCTGCTGAGGCACACTAGGTCTATCTTGCGACTGCACTGCGTCTTCCCATATCATTCCGAAACGGCCTCTTCCTAAGGCAGCGCAATTCTTTGTTTCGTGACCGTCCCTGGTGTTTCTCTAGTGACAGATGATTCCCTTTCTCTAGCACGATCACGCAACTCTTCACGGCTGTCTGAAATCTAAGACCGCACGCATTGTTCCCTCTAAGAGCACGTGTTCAATGCTCTGGGATGTGCGAATTCCGATATAGAACAGCAACTTTATCAAGCTGGTTCTCTGTGAAAAACCCTAGACATCGACCTTGCCTCTAAAGATTGCTCACTCTCACGCTTGCTCTACACACCTCTGATTACTAGCTTCTTTTTTCTCTTTTCACGTATCTTTGAAGCGGAGGTCGGGATGGGTAAGACAGTACCACCGAAACGTGCTTTATACCCCCCCTGTCCCGTAGTAGACATCGAGGATGATGGGTCAGGTTAGACCTCGTTGCACATGCCGAAGATATGAGTGTGTAAAACTCGAACTTGCCTTCTTCTTTGGCAGAGGCACGGCTGCTGCTGCCAAGGATTCGACCGGTGGGCTGTGCAAATCTTAAACGCGCCTACACGAGGGCTGCGCGTCGTCTCTCGCTTCGCTCACGACGCGCCCTAGGCGTGCACGTGCTCGCAAGCGCGAGGCTCGCTTGGCGGACTTGCTTCGTCGCATTGCGAGCCCTAGGTGACTTCTCACACGTGCAAGCAACAGCAGTCCGGCGATATGGGGGGAGCTGAAAGCAGAGTGGGCGAAGCGTCGCGCCACTATACCAAAGAAGGTCTCGCAAAGGAGCTCAAGGCGATAGCCGAGGGCAAAGAGAGAGTCCAGTAGGTTTTGAGAGAGCGAATCAATTCAAATAGTGGTAAAACGAGCTCCTAACAACCACGCACTTCAATCGTGCCACGTCCATGGTCTGATATTGTCCTTGGCACATCTCTGATTCGGTTCACCCCGACCATACCACGAACAGTCTAGCACTTGCGAAATGTGACCTTGAAAGCGCAAAAGTGCTTGCCGACGCGCTTGCAAAGGACGACTCACTACAACACCTAGGGTAAGTCATGTTCAAAAGACGACACAGAATGAGTTCGCGTCAACGAAAGGATGGACTTGATCACGTACACAGTGTACCGAACCCAACCAACTAACTCTGGTATACTGTTGTCGTTTTTACATGGTGTAGTATGTATCGTTCTGATTTGGGCGATGAAAGCATTGTTGTGATTGCGAATGCGCTCATGAAGACCTCGTCCTTGCGAGAACTTCAGTAAGTCTTGCGAGAAGGAGTGTGCGTGAGATGCTTGTCTCATCCGCAAAAATCTAACTTCTCTGGCACACTTGTCCTGTACCTCGCTTTGCCTTGCTTCCGGACGGGCGTGATGTGGAAACTGCAGACTCTGTGGCAACGACATTGGTTTGGATGGCGTGAAAGCGCTCGTTGGCGTGCTTGCAAAACATTCGTCGCTGCGAAACCTCGAGTACGTGTTGCAAGATGTGATGAGGGGGAAAAAATTAGACTGTTCGCACAAACAAAGAGGAACTGACAAGGACCAGCACTCACGGAGCGCAGGCTCGACGAAAATCGAATCGGGTGGAGTGGCGCACAAGCGCTTGCGAGCGCGATTGCAGAGCATGTGTCACTTCAGGAGTTAAAGTAAGTGACGAAGAGGCAAAAGGAAAGTGTGAAAGGAGTGAAAACGACTGACCAGTACAAAATCTGCGTAGGCTCCTTGGGAACAAAGTTGGCGACCTGGGGGCAGTAGAGCTGGCAAGGGCGCTCGTGGTAAGCTCCTCGCTGCAGATTTTAGAGTACGCTATAAAAGGAAAGGAATTCATGATGGGAGCTCGAGAAACTCACGAGCACACGTGCGCATCTGACGTAAAACGAATTGAATCAACAATTCTCGATGCCATTGACTTCTTCATGCTACATTTGAAAACAATGCACATGACCATGGCGCATGTATGCAGTCTCACGAACAACCAAATTGGCTCAAATGGCGCCAAAGCGCTGGGAGGAGCCCTTGCGCGAAACCTGTCGCTGAAAGAAATCAAGTAAGCGGTTCGCGATGGAATCGAAGATACAGATTGACGAGAATGGCTGACCACCGCATGCAATGGCCCCATCTTCGTTACCTTGCGAAATGTACGGCGCTGTCGTAACCTGTCACTCTTCTCTTGCTCCTCTATGTACATCTGATACGCAGTCTCATGACTAACACGATCGGCTCGGACGGCGCAAAAGCCCTGGGCGCTGCGCTCGTGACGAACTCGCGGCTGCAAAAGTTGAAGTAGGTGATGCATGTGAAGAGTTAAATGGCGCGCGCAAGGATCAAGGAAGACTAATCAGTATGTATGAATGAATGAATCGTTCTTCTGATGCACGGGCCTATCGACATTTGTCGTTACCTTTCCCGTGTCACAGCCTTGGTTTCAATGCCATTGGCGATGATGGCGCGTCAATGCTGGCTCTAGGGCTTGGAAAGAATTCTTCGTTGCTTTTGATCGAGTAAGTCGCATGGTACTAATGATGATGACGATGATGAGAAAGGTGTTTGGACTGAGAAAGACTGACCGAAATGCATGCTCTCTTTGTGGTATGTTAACGTCTTTACGGTATGTCCACAATTCACGAACGTAGCGTCTGCGAGAACGATCTGGGCCCAAATGGCGCAAAGGCTCTGGCCGGCGCGCTCGTCATGAATTCGTCGTTAGAGGAGCTTTCGTAAGTGGTATCGGCCGAAAGAGAAAACGCGTATCAGAAGCAAGAACAACTCACCAATTTCAACTTATTTGATACTCGTCGTCCCCCACCGATGAATGGGTCTCTTCTCTCATTTATCACGAGCGCAGGTTTGACATGAACAAGATTGGTTCAGATGGCGCAAAAGCGCTAGGGGCCGCGCTCGCAAAGAACACAGCCCTCCTACGTTTAGAGTACGTGGCAGTGATGAAAGAATGCATGTGTCCGAGTGAACGGGAGGATCGAAGAGTAATACTCACGTTGCGACACACACACAAATGACTTTTACAAATTCATAACTCCGGCGCGGTTGTCATTTGCCTATTCCATGTGTACTTCATGCGCAACACCGCAGCCTTTCCAATTGCGGAATCGACTCGGATGGCGCGAAGGCGCTAGCGGACGGCCTCGCAAAGAACGCCTCGCTACAAAAGATCTTGTAAGTACGCGTGAGACAAAGAAGCACGGTGCGCAAAGAGTGAGAGGGGTTTAATGATGCGCACATTCCCTCTTTCCGTTGCAAACCATTCACATTTTGATTTGACAACTCACAGCAGCATCGTTATTTCCTCTCTCCCGCATGCTTTACGATCGCTCTTTTGCTGCGACTTGTTTTCTTCTTCGAATCAACGATTGTGCAAACAAGCACAGTCTTTGCGAGAACAGTATTGGCGCTGACGGTGCAGAGGCCTTCGGGACCGCGCTTATTAGAAATACGTCCCTGAAACACCTCGAGTAAGTCGCGAGAAGGAAATGATGAATGTTTGCAAGACGCAGGAGAAGCTAACCAGGGCGGTTTTGCGCTATAATGTATACTCTTGCACCAAACATGACGTCTGGGTCCCTCCATCATCGTCTGCCTTGCGCTCTCTCTCTCTCTCTCATTCTCTCACGCTGCTTTGCTACCCAACCTATTCCACTCTGCAATTTTGTACCAACTTCACAACATTACTTCTGGATGTGAAAGCGCAGTCTTAGCTCCAATCCAATCGGCGATGATGGCGTTGTGGCCTTGGCGAGCGCCCTTAAGGAGAATTCCTCGTCGCTGGAAGAGTTGAAGTACGTTGTATTTTGTACGCGGAGAAAGGCAGTGGGGCAAATCAGAGCTTTGCTGACGATGATGATTATTAACGTATTGGCGTTGCGCAACTTTTGCACAGCCTCTGGGAAACCAAAATGGGCGACGTGGGTACTGGGGCACTGGCCGCGGCTTTGGAAAGCAACGAGATTCTTCGTGAGATCGAGTACGTTGCATTACGAGAGAGAAGCCAAAGATGACCTCGTACTAACACACCCGTCATGCAGACTTAACTCGAAAGACTCTGTGGGCGCGGCTCGTATCAGGGCTCACCTCAAGCTCGTAATGGGAGAGGTGCAGAGTCTTAACCTGGCTGCGCAAGAGGCCCTTCAGGCCAACGAATCGGTACGCTGGGGCCGCGCCAAGCTCATCGTTGTGGGCAAGGTCTCCGTGGGCAAGACGGCGATGGTCCGCTCGCTCCTCAATCAGGCATTCAACCCCGAGTACGATCCGACGGTCGGTGTGGATCTTGCCCTCTTGTACACACGTGACTGGAAGATGAGTGAGAAGATCGACAACGCCGATCTGGGGGTTCAACTTGCAAAATATGCGTACCGTCAACCGAATCTAGCTCAACGCCTTTCCCGTCGCATGTCCAAGGTCGCGGCACTCTTATCTGTCCCTCGCAAGAGCGTTCGCGCCACAACGCGGGCAAGTGCTTCGCGTGGCCAAGTACCGCACTTTGACGAGAAGGAGATCTCACAGGCTATCGAGACTCCAGTTCGTCTGCACGTCAAGGAGCAAGCGCACAAGCCGGACGAGGAAGTCAGTTTCATGATCTGGGACCACAGCGGGCAAGAGATGTTTCATTCCCTGCACCGCCTCTTTCTCACGCAGCATGGCGTCTATGCGTTGGTCTTTGACATGCGCGAGGTGCTGGGCAAGACGAGGCGTGCGGGAGTCCTGGATGAGAGAGACTTGGAACACCTCGACTCACAAGAGGACGCGCTGAAGGCACTTCGCTTCTGGATTGGCTCCATTCGTTTGCACGCGCCAAATGCCAACATTGTGATCGTCGGCACTCATTTGGACCAGGTCCCGGACCCGGAGGATCACCAGACGATCAATAAAACACTCGATGCCAAGATACTGATGAGAAGCGATGTCAAGGCATCTGTGGTGCGAAACGAGGCGGAAAGGCTTCACTTCTTCCCCATCGATAACACTGACGAAGAGGACGCAGGCGAACGAGTAGCACGCCTCCGCTCGGCGCTGTTCGAAAGTGTCGCGGAGAAAGACTTTTGTAAGCAAAAGGTTCCCCTGCGGTGGTCGTACTGCTTGAAGCAGCTTCTCTCGCAAGAGAACAACTTCGTTTCACTGGATGAAGTGAAGAAAATAGCAAAAGAAAAGTGCTACATATCGAAAGAGGAATCGCACAAGATGCTCAGGTACATGCACGAAGTTGGGGCGCTCGTGCATCTGGCGACAGGCCAGAACGACGAGCTGCACCGGACTGTCGTGACCCGGCCGCAATGGTTGCTGAGAAGCCTCTCAAGCGTGATTCGTGATCCGAGCATGGACAAACGGAAGGAGGATGATGATGAAGTCGACGGCGTCGACGGCGCCGGCGGCGACAACAAAGGTTTTCCGCCCGAGCTCGAGGGAGCGCTCGATGACTGGCCAGGCCGTGAAGCTGGGAATCAGGGTCTTTGGAGCCAAGCGATGGACCAGTTCATGGCGCTGATTACGCCAACGCTGACGACTGATATGAGTCCTCGAATGAGCGACGATGACGAAGAGAGCGCCTTGCAGTCACTGAGTCCGTTTGACGATCGATCAGTGCGAGGCGTGGCCAGTCGTGATCTACTGGAAAGGCTGTGGCGAGATCAACCGATCGCCTACCTCGCCAAGCTAGCGCAAACGATGCTGTTGGCGTGCCCGAGTCCCTGGATCGGCGAAGACGATGATGACGACGAAGAAGGCGCATTGTTGCTGCCAAGTCTTTTGCGTCCTGTTGATAAGGATGATAGAGAGAACGCCCTCCGAGATTTGGGCAAAGGACATGTCCTGGCATACATCCAGTTTGCGGTTTTACCCGAAGACATATTTCAACGCCTGATTGCTAGCCTCGCGCAAAGCCTTCCGGCACTCATGAGCGTTGCGAGTCCTGCTTTGTATTCCGACTTTGCGGCTGTCGTTATTGACGATGTGCGCATGATTTTGGAGACGAGCGACAATCGAGTGCTGCTGTACTTTTCGAAGCAGTCCGTGTACAAGAGTTTGACGAATCACGTCAAACTGATCATGAATAGTCTCAAGTCCATCAACGTCTCGTTCACAAAGGGCAAACTCGGTGGGGAGCTTTTTATCAGTTCCGACGGTACAGATCGCAGAGCCGCTTGCGCTTCTCTGGAGGACATCGATGAAGCCCTGAATTATGCAAGATCGCATGTTGCGTCCTTGGGCTCTAAATCTCTGCCCTTGACAGCGTTTGAACAGTTTGTAGAGGGCGCCGATGCGGCTGATTGTTTGCTAAGCACGGACAAACCTTTCGACGTCTATCTTTTGCATGCTTTGGATGGAATTGATGAACATCATGCAAAGGTCGAAGTTGTGGCGGAGGCTCTCGAGGCGCGTGGAATTCTCTGTTGGCTTCGTGAGGAAGAAGAGGTGGAGCAGCAGCACGAAGAAGTAGACGAGAATGCGGACACACTCGACTCCATGGTGAACGGCATTGACCGGTCGAAGGCTGTTGTGGTTTTTGTCACCCGAACGTACATGCAGAGGGTCAATCGGGACAAGACGGAGCATGACACCTGTCGCGACGAGTTTTGCTATGCCCTTCAGCGTGTCCGGGCTGCGAACATGCTCCCTTACGTGGTTGATGATGACATGATGGATGTGAGCGAGTGGGAGGGACGCTTTGGTACTTCGTGGAACGAAGATGCATTGTGTGTTCGGATGCCGGATCTTGCGTCAGAGGTCGATGACCTTGAGCTGGCGATTCGAGCCATCCTCGCCTCGCAGGAGGACGCGATGGTGCCTTCTGAAGAGAGCACCACCGCGGCGTCCCGTCGGGAGACTTTCTCAACCTGGATGCGGCAAAACTGAGACGAGGACGCTATTCTCTCTGCCTGTCTGTCTTACTCTATACTACCTACAACATTATTGATTTCTTGCCATTGTTTCGAGCGATGATCGCATCTGACTGGCCGAACGGTCGGTCAAGAGGCGCGTCCTTTTCCCCCTCGTCCAACGAGAAGCGCCAGCCGTGCCGACGACGCTGAAGCTCGCGCTGTGCAGTGCGCCAACGCAACAAACGTACTGTACGCAAGTGGCACGTGCCCATTTCGGGGCTCCTTTCCCTCGCTCGCTCGCCCGCCCGCAGCCTCTCGTTCGCCCAGCGATGAGAGGGAGGTGTTATTGCGGCCAGCCTCGCTCGACGTCGCTTCCCGCGCCCTCCGCTCGCCGCCTCTGCAGCTGCTGCTTTGCCCCGGCCCGCCCCGGCGGCAGCGAGGGTGGTTGTGGAGCACGTCCCACGCGATCTCCCATGCCTCCTTCGTCTCATCTCGTTTCGTTCACGTCATCTCGCATCTCTCGCCATCATATTTCGCGCCGCCGCCTCAGCCAGCTGTCCGTCGGCCAGTCAGTCACAGTCACTCCCGCCCGAGGCGACTCGGAGGCGCGCGCCCTTTTCCACACCACCACTCGAAGGGGTCGCGCGCCAAGAAAGCCAAGAAAACAACCCCTGCACGCGCGACTGCGAGCAGCTGCAGCGACCAGCGCAAGCGACACGAGCCGAGCCAAGCCAAGCAACAAAGCATCGAAGCAACCAAGCAATGGCAAGCAAAGCAACCAAGCAACACAGAAAGCGCCAACGCAACACAGCAAAGGCGGCGAGAAAGCGAGAAAGCGAAGCGAGCGCGGTCGCTGGCTTTCTGGAGACGGGGCGCGTGGCCTCCGACCTCTCGGCTCGCGTTGCCGCTCTGTGCTGCGCGCGCGGCGCCCCGAAGTGCATCTCTCGCGCCGCAAGTCGGCTATCGCGCGCCGCAAGTCGGCTATCGCGCGCCGCCCACTTGCTCTGCTTCTTCCTGCCTGGGCGCCCTGTCAGCGCGCGTGCCCGGCTAGTTGCTTTATTTTCTTCACGCACAGTCACAGAAAAACTTGACTTGTGTCCGTGTGTTTTTCGTCTCCGCGGCGCCGCAAACCAGACCCCAAACCGCGCGCGAGGCCAGCAGCTGCGGCAGCCAGGTGCAGGCCGCGCCCCCGCCCTCCCGTCCACCGCGCCCGCTCGCGCCCGAGAGCGGCTGCGCGAGACGGCGCGCGGCGGCCGGCGGAGATTGGAGGTACCGCGTGGAGGTACGGGAGGCCTTCTGCTCGGTTCGGTCGACTCGTCCCTTCGTGCGAGCGAGCGAGCGAGCGGCGTTCATTCATTCATTTCGTCCCTTGGGTTTCAATTCAAATTCAAATCTGCATCCCGCCGGCCGTCCCTCGGCAGGTCGAGGCGGCAGGCGCGAGGCCGCGAGCCCCCGCGGCGCCGGACGCGGTCGCGAGCGGCGGCTGAGGAGCACGCGCGGCGAGGCGTGGCAGGCAGGGCAGCATGGGCGGGTGCGCGGGCAAAATGCGCGCGGAGAGCGGGACGATGCTGGAGCCGGGAGCGCTGGCGGCCGCCGACGACGACGACGCGAGGTACCTGTCGTCGAGCCCGGAGGACGGGCAGGTGTCGACCGCGAGGCGCACGTCCGTGCAGCCCGCGCAGCGCGGCGTGAGCCCGCCGGGCGTGGACGCCTCCAAGATGCTCGAGTTCGCGCAGTCGTCGGCGTCCAAGAAACTCGTGGCCGCGCAGCTCGAGCAACGGCGAGAATCCTGGCGCAAACGCTCGGTCCGGCTCGAAGAGCAGTTTCGCAGCGTCAGCCACTACCACGCGGGCCTCACCAACCTCGAGGAAAATGCAGCACGGGACGCTGCAGAGGAAGCCTTCAAGAACTTTGTCATTGACACCCTCGTGGGCCGCATGGTCGCGCTTCGCCAGGCGGGCAAGCCCATCGATGCGTCGGCGACCGTCGTGGCGCTCTGCGAGTACCTCAACGAGGTGTTCTTTGGTGTCGTGCGAGGCAAGGATACGCGATTAAAGCGCCTCTTTAACCACTTCAAGCCACACAGCCCCGTTTGCACCTGCTACTTTGTTCTTGACGCCAGCATGGCCGTCATGGAGGAGTTTCTCGAGGACGAGGACCTTTGCGAACTCTTGGAAAAGAGCGAAATGTCGGGCAAGTCGTCGCTTCACAAGCAACGCACCGCCGCTCTGAAAAAGACACTTTCCGCGCAATTGCGCGTCAAGTTGGATAATTTCATGCGCGACAGCGAATACGATCCTTTCGGCCATATTTGCGTGGAGGAAGCCTCGCTCGAGGAGCTCCGACAGGACCAAGCACAAGGCGAGCTAGAGCCTCTTTTTCAAGTGATGGCCTAGATGGAGAGGGTCGCTCGCTCTTCGTGTTCTGTATCTTTCATCTGGCTGTTGCTGCTTTATTCATTCACCTTGATTCGCCACGGAAATCATCCGCGCACATATTGACCGTAGAGGTCTGACTTTACCCTTTACCCTCCCATTCCATTACGATTGCCTCCGTTTATGGGCTCTTCCTTTGTCGACGAAAGTTCGGAGGAGGTGAGCCGACGAGGTCTCGACCTGCTTTTCCTTTCTTCTTCTTCTTTTTCTTCTTCTTCTTTTCGTTCACATCGTTTGCTGTGAATCTTCAAGTTTCTGAATTCTCTTCGATTATTATCTCGAAGCACTCAATATTGTTTCCCTGTTCTCTTTCTTCTCGTCTCTTGCTGCTTTTGTCAGTTCCCTCTCGAGCTCGCTCTACCTTTGCAAGCCTACCGCGTATATCGTTATACCGTCTATTTGTAGAAATCTATTACGTGTATAAAGTAGACTCGTCTCTCATCATCATCATCATCATCATCATCATCATCATCAAATCATCATCATCATCATCATCATCATCATCATCATCATCAAATCATCATCATCATCATCATCATCAAATCATCATCATCATCATCATCCACGCAACAGTCACTTTTCGTTTGTTTTGATTTATTTTATCTTGGTTGATCAAAAAGGGAATTGGTGTTTATTAAAGAGACAACTAAAGACGCAGCTGCGCTGTCCTGCTGGCATTGCTTAGCTTGTCGTCGCGAGACTGACGTGCAGCCTTGCCGCGGTGCCCTCCCGTCTGGTCATCGGCTGCATTCTGCTGCATCTTGGCGAAAAAAGTCGAAGACTTGGTCCATTTCGTGTCGTCGCCGCCCGTTCCAGGCGTCGTTGCGCCGCTCGCCGTCACAGCAGCCGCACGCTTGGCGTGCTTGTTGCCCAGCCCAGGATTCAGTTTCGATACGATGCGTTTCTCCGCATCGCGCATGCGCTTGCGCTTGCGTTTGGCCGTTTTGGTCGCCTGTCGAAGCGCCTTGCGCTCGTCCTGGTCCATCTCCTCGCGCGTCTTGCCGACACCTTCGCGACCCTTCTTTACGGCGAGCACCTGCTCCGGCGCAGCCTGGGTAGATGCGCTTACAGCGACCGGCATGGCTTCTTCCATTTCGATGGCGGCGGTATTCTTGACCTCCACGGCGCCTTCAAGCGTTGGTGGCTTGGGTGTGTAGTGGAAGTTCGACAGCGAGTCGAGTTTGTGGCACAATGAGGTAAAAAGGCTGTGTAGCTCCTGATGCGCTTCCGTACGCGCCGTGTCTGTCTCGGAAGCGTGTCCGAGCACCTGCTGCTCGTAGGCGTTGGCATACTCTTCGCCGAGGCCGACCTTACTCTTTTCCATGGACAGTTCTGCCTTGGGCCTGTAGTCTGCGTCCTTTTCCATGGGAAGCTTGCGTTCCACATCGTCAAAGTCAGCGTCCAAGATGCGCTGACGAATGGTGTCCTCCAGACTCCGCGTCACTTCCTCGGTGATTGCGGGCGCGGGTCGCGCAATGTAGTCGACCTCCAGGTCGGCGCCCTTTTCCAGCAGCTCATTCTTTTCACGATCCCTGCCTCGCGTTTCACCGGTGAGTTCCCAATTCTTTTCTCCAACGAGCTCATCCTCAAACTCTTGAATTTGCTCGCGTAGCGCCAGTTGCTGTTTCTCGTGAGTTGAAAGACGTACGTCCGGTTCGGCGGTGACGGCGGCGGCGTCGGTCTCCTCGCCATCGACATCTTCGATTGCCTCGGCATCCGATTCTTCTTCTTCTACCTCCTCCTCCTCTTCCTCGTCCACTTCGTCGTCGTCGTCATCGTCGAACTCTTCGTCCTCATCGAGCTTTGTGATCTTTTTCTTCTTCTTTGACAGTGTTGTCGGCGGGGTCTTCTTTAGCTTGGGCTTACCGGCCTTTCCCCAAAAGTCTGAAAAGGTGGCGTGGCGTGCCATTTCGTCGCTCGAGTCGTCTTCATCTTCGTCGTTGACAGCGTCAAGATCGACACCAGAGTCGTCGTCGTCATCGGCGTCGCTATCGTCGTCTGCTTCGGGATGATCGCCTGCGCCATCGTCGCTGTAGTCGTCTTCCTCGAGACTTGTTCGCGCATCTTTGGCGTCGCTCTCCTTCTCTTTCTCCTCCCGTTTGAGCTGCTTCAGTTTCATTTTCACATCATCATCCTCCATACTCGACGTGAACTTTTCCATGTCCGCAAATGTGAAAAAGTCATCATCCATTTCCGTAGGCACATCAAGCTCTTCCGCGTTCGTATCGGACTCTTTCTCTTCCTCTTCCTCTTCCTCTTCTCCTTCTTCGTCGTCATCGTCAGCCTCCATGGCGTCACTGTCCTCGTCCTCGTCCTCGTTCACGGCACCAGTTTTGGTATTTTGGGCATTTTTGCGGGAGCGCGCTCTCGCGAGCATTGCAGCGAGGTCTCCATCGTCGTCGTCCTCGTCGTCCTCGTCCTCCTCGTCGTCATCCTCGTCCTCCTCGTCGTCGTCCTCATCGTCTACTGTCCTTGCAAGCAGAGTAAGGTCCCCACCCGCCTGCTCATTCGCAGACTCGAGATCCGTGAGCATCTCTTCTAGATAACGCATGGTAGGCTTGTTCTCCATATCGAGCATTGCCCAAAGCTGCTCGGAGTCAAAGCCTTCCACAGGGAGCTCATCGAGTCGACCCGAGCCAATCGGGCGCTGGCGCTTGCGAGATTTGGTGCGCAAAGCGTCTGCCTCGGCATCCGTGTCCTCCTCGCTAACGACGTCATCATCGTCTACGTCAGAGATATCGCCATGGCCATTGCCTGCCAGCGCCTTGACGCCTTTGGATGTCGTCTCTGCGCGTCTGACCGCGTCAAAGAGCGCCTTGAGCCCCTTGAGCGCAACACCAGCGGCATCCCGGAGCTCCTCACGCGACCCCCCAAATTGCTCTGCCTGCAACGCGCGCAGGGACTCGAGCACCTTGGCCTCGGGCAGCTCCCCGCTGCAAAGCGACGTGAACACCATTCTTGCGAGCTCGCGACCTTGCTGCGCTCGCCACGACTTCGCACTCGCGCGCGAGTTTGGTGGATGGAGGAGTTCTACACGTCCAACCAGGCAGCCAGCCAGCCAAAATGGGCCAGTTTTTGTTTTCCCATTCATATCGGCCAAATAGACCATTTATTACGTACATGAGACGATGAGCGCTCAGCTAGAGTGCTTCCCACGATAGTGGAGCAATTTAGGAAAGCACAACAGACGGCCTCTTTCGCAAAATCAACTGTCAGTGAAAGCAAAATGTCACAGATCACCGTATATGCTTTTTGCCAAATGGAAAACATCATACTACAAGACGAATGCAAATTGAGGATCAGAAAATTGATGTACTCTCATCGCAAAAGCAAATGACCGGCAGCAGAAAATGACTTTACGGACGAACAATTTTTCGGGGGACATATAAGAATCTTGTCTGGAGTGAGCAATCAATGATGGAGTCGGCGCTCGTAAAGAATGGTTTTTTGGAACGCTCAATCAAGCGTTTCGGTCTCAGTGAGCCGCCGCGGCCGCAGCGCGCGCTTCGCGAAACTTGGCGTCCATGGCACGACGTTTGGCATCGAGGTCGCGAAGGCGCGTCTGGATTTCCGTGATCTTCTGAGCGTTGGCATCCTTTTCTTGAGCAAGATCATCCTTCTCGCGAGCGAGAAAAGAAGCAAGGTTTTCTTGGCGAGCAGCCGCTTGCTTCTCGTCGCGCGCCTTGCGTGCATCGGCGTCAGCGTTGAACTTGTCCTTGAGGTCCGTCACGATCTTCATGCTAAAAGCAGCAGACTCTTCTTCGCGAACAGACTCGTCCTCGAGAAAGGCGCGGAGAGTGGACGCATAATCTTCCTTGAATTTGGCATCGCGCGCAGCACGTGCGTCGCGCTTCTCGGCATTGCGGGCTGCAATCTGCGTTGGTGCCGTTTGAGCTTCCTTCTTGGCTGCAGCGGCGTCAACAGCAGGCTCTGCGCGCTCTCGTACAGGAACGCCGCGGCTCATAAAGATGGGCAGAGCGCGCTGCGACGCAATGTGCGCGGGGACAACTGCTTCTTGGGAAGCACCGCCGTCCTTCTTGAGCTCCGCCCCCTTGCCTTCGTTGTTGGATCCAGCCACAGAGTCCGGTGTCGACCTCCGAGGTCGCGACGGGGCTGGGGCGGCTGCTTTGTTCTTGTAGTAGGTCTCGGCGCCAGAGGTAAGACTAGCCGCCCACTTGGCCCTCTGTTCTTCGGCGTACTTTTGGCGACGCTTGAGGGCATCGGCCCGGCTCTTGGCGCGAAATTGGTCACGCAGCGCCTCCTTTTCCTCGTTGGACTTGCCCTTGGCGCTGGCGGCGTCCTCGCTGGCAACGTACTCCTTGACACGCTGGTCACGATCGGCCTTGAAGGCATTATCCTTCTCGACACGGGCCTCATGGGACGCTTTCGTGCGCGCAGCGATCGACTCTGTCATCTCGCGACGTTGCTCCTCGCGAGCAGGCGCGGCCTCCTCAAGATCCTGAAAGTACTTTTGTACGGCGGCTTCGCGCTTTTCCGTAAAGGCTTTATCACGCTTTACTTGCTCATCGCGGACCTCTTGCTTGCGCGCCGCCACGTCGGGCTTGTTGGCTTCGAAGCGGGCCTTTGTCTCGCGCTCTTCCTGCGCGAACTGCTCCAGCCTGGTGTTCAAGTTTTCCTTAAAGGCTGAGTTGCGTTTCGTCTGCTCCTCCTTGAGCTTCTGGCTCCGCTCCGGCGTGTGGACTTCGCCCGCGCCCGACATCTTGCCAGCTCCGTCGAGTCTCCTCTCGTCTCCTCTCGTCTCGTCTCGTCTCTTGTTTCCGCGAGGATCGCGTTGATTTCTGCTTTGTCTTCTCCGTCTCCTTCTTCTACTTCTTCTTCTTCTTCTTCTTCTTCTTCTTCTTCTTCTTCCCCCTTCTTCGAGCACACAAGCACGTGCTCTTTCCTTGCCATACTTGTAGCACGAGTAAGCCACCTGGCAAGTCGGCTATCGCCCACGCCGCAAGTGCGTTATGCGCCGTTCGCAAGTGACACATTTCCCGCTGCAAGCGCCGCGGCCGCCCTCCTACAGTTAGCCCATAGCCCACTTGCCCCGCCATTCCCGACTTGCGGCCGCCCATTTCCGACTTGCGCGGGCGCGGCGCCAAGTTTCCCTGCCGCTGCCGCTGCCGCTAGGGGGTGCTAGCGTTCGGCCTAGCGGGAGATCGATGGCTTGCAGCCGCACAAACAGCAGGATCGCGGGAGTGGAGAGGAGCGGAGAGAGAGCAGACCACGACCGCCCGCGCGCAGAGCTGCCCACGCCCGGCAGCCCGCGCACGCCCGGAAGCCCGCCCTTCCGCGCTCCCTTCGCTCGCCCCCCCCCCCGCGCCGCCGCGCCTCGTAGCGCCGCGCGCCTCCTGCGCCGGAGACGGAGACGTGGACGGAGAAGAGCTTGATTGAGCCAGGCAAGCCCGTCGTTGCGTTGACAGCGCCGCCCTCGTTTCCTATCAGGCACGATGAGCTGGTACGTGGTGAAGCCGGAGAACGTGCTCAAGCGCGCCGATGAGTTCATCGCGGTCGGCAAGAAGAAGCAGGCCCTCGAGGTCCTGTACGAGTTTCTCTCGCTGCGGCGGAACCGACAATGGCAGCCCGCCCACATCCAGGTGATGGAGCGCTTCATGGACCTGTGCGTTGACTCTCGCAACAACTTCATGGCCAAAGAGGGCCTGCATCAGTATCGCAATCTTTGCCAGGTACAGGCGCCCCAGTCGTTGGAGACCGTGATTGAGTACATGCTCAATCTGGCCGAAAAACGCGTCAAGGAGATGTCGGCCGTCTGCGATCGCAAGACCGTCGACGACGTCGAGGATCTCGAGAACGACAAGACCCCAGAGAGCATCCTCCTTGAGTCTGTGAGCAGCGAACAAAACAAGGAACGCACCGAGCGCGAGGTCCTCGTGCCCTGGCTGCGCTTCATGTGGGAGTCGTACCGGTCGACGCTTGAGATTCTGCGCGGGAACCACAAGCTCGCCAACGTGTACCAGCGCACGGCTCTCCGCACCATGAAGTTCTGCGTCGAGTACAGCCGCAAGGTGGAATTTCGCAAGCTCTGCGACACCATGCGCAACCACACCAACCGCACCCGCGACCGTGATGGTCCTGCGCCCCCTGAGGCCCTTGAGCTGCAGCTGGCCACCCGCTTCGAGCAGCTCAAGGTCGCTTCGCAGCTCAAGCTCTGGAACGAAGGTTTCCGCACCATCGAGGACATCCACAGCATCTTCATGAAAACCGAGCAGCGCCCTTCGAGCCAGCTCGAGGCCACCTACTACCAGAAGCTCACGGATCTCTTTCTCGTGGCAGAGAACTACCTCTTTCACGCCTACGCTTACAGGGCCTACTTTCAGATCTCGGTGGAGAAGAACAAGAGTCTCACACCCGAGGAAAGCGCTACGATGGCCAGCTGCGTCTTGCTCGCGGCCATGAGCATTCCCCTCAAGAATGCCAAGGCGGGTACCACCTATGGCTCCAAGAGCGTCGAGAAGCAAAAGAACAACAAGCTTGCTGTTCTCCTTGGCTTCGAGACTACCACGGACCGTGAGGCCCTCATGAAGGAGCTCGTCGACGATGGCATCCTCGAGCTCGTCACGCCCGAGACCCGCGTGCTCTTTCTGCAGCTTGAGCGCAGTTTCGCGCCGCTCAAGCTCGCAGCCAAGGCCGGCCCGATCCTCAACAAATTCAAGGCGGATGAGCGCCTCCAGCACTACGTGGAGCCTCTTGAGCAGCTTCTTATCGTCCGTGTCATTTCCCAGCTCGCACAGGTGTACTACTCTGTGCGACTTGAGTACTTGCAAAAGATGATGGAGCCCCTCAACCAGCCGTGGATGTCCATTGAGTCGTACTTGATCAAGGCGATCAAGACGCGTCAGATTGAGGCCCATTCGCTCACGCTCGATCACACCGCCGGCTGCATCCGCTTCGGTGAGGACATTATGGAGGAGCAGCGCACCCAGTGGGTTCTCACTGATATGGCGCGTGGTCTCAAGTCCATCTGCGCCGAGCTGGAGCCCAAGGGCAAGGCCAAGCTCTATGCCGAGGCCCGCGCCGCACGTGCCAAGACCGTGCTTGAGCACCTCTCGCAGACGCACCAGGAGGTGCTTCGCCGTCGCGATATTATTTCCAAGCGCAAGGATGACCACGATCGCGAGCAGCACGCGCGCAAGGTTGACGTCGAGCGTCGTCGCAAGGAAGCAGAGGCCGCGCGCAAGAAGGCCGAGGCTATGCGCCTGCAAAAGCACAAGGACGCTCGTGCCCAAAAGGAGCTCGATGCCCTCGAGGAGGAGAAGAAGCAGTTCGAGCTCAAGCAACGCCTCATCGACGAGGGTGTTGATGTCAGCCAGCTCAGCAAGAACATGACCTCGGAGGAGCAGGAAAAGCTCATCGAGGAGACGCGCAAGAAGGCTCTCGACGAGTCCATCGAGACCGAGAAGAAGCTTATTGCCGCCGCCAAGCGCCTGGACACTCGCGTCCGCGCGCTCCGCGAAAAGGAGATCCCCAAGCTCAAGAAGCTCTACGAGGAGCGTCTCGTCAAGGACGAGGAGGACCACAAAAAGGGTTTTGCCGCTCTCAAGGCCAAGAGCCTCGACGAGCACAAGAAGAACCTCGAAAACAAGGCCACTTACGCCCACATGCAAAAGGCCCGCAAGGAATTCGAAGACAAGCTCATGGCTCGCTGGAACGAAGAGTACGAGGCGGACCGCCAGGAGCGCTGGGAGGAGTGCGACCGACGTCTCAAGCTCGCCAAGCTCGACCGTGCCCGCAAGAACCGCGCCAAGGCTTCCAAGGAGATCGAGATGCGCAAGGCCGAGGCCGAGCGTGTTGAGCGCGAGCGCCAGAAGCAGGAGCGTCTTCGCGAGGAGCAGGAGCGCGAAGAGCAGGAGCGCCAGGAGCGCGAGGAGCGCATGCGCTCGGAGCGCGAGCAGTACGGTGGCGACCGCATGAACGACGGCCCGTCGCGCCGCCCCATGATGGATGACGCACCTCCCACAGACCGCCCGCCCATGCGCTACGAGGATGATGGCGGCCGCTTCGGCATGGCCCAGGCCCGTGGTGGCGACGATGGCCCCTTTGGCGGCGAGCGTCGCGGCTTTGGTGGCGACCGCGGTGGTGACGACGGTCCCTTTGGCGGCGAGCGTCGCGGCTTTGGTGGCGATCGCAGCGGCGGTCGCTTTGGCGGCGACCGTGGTGGCGAAGATGGTCCCTTTGGTGGTGACCGTCGCGGATTTGGTGGCGACCGTGGTGGCTTTGGCGGCGGTCGTGGCGGCTTTAGCGGCGGTCGCGGCGGCGGTGCCTTTGGCGAGCGCGGCGGCGGTGAGCGCGCCGGATACGAAGGCGAGCGCGGCGGCTTCGGCGGTGGTCGCGGCGGCTTTGGCGGCGAGCGTGGAGAGCGTGGCGGCTTTGGCGGTGGCCGCGGCGGCTTCTCGGAGCGCCCGGGCAGCTCTGCTTTTGGCGGAGGCCGCTCCAACTATGGCGAGCGCAACTTTGGCGGTGAAGGTGGTGAGCGCAGCGAGCGCGGCTTTGGTGGTGGCCGTGGCGGCTTTGGCAACAGTGAGCGTGGCGGCTTTGGCAACAGCGAGCGTGGAGGCTTTAGTGATCGTCGTGGCGGCTTTGGTGGTGGTGATCGCGGTAGCGAGCGCACCTTTGGTCGCAGCGGTGGCGCGGACAGCGGTCGCTGGCGTTAGTAAGAGAAAACGCGCACAGAACCAACTTTTCCCACAACTCATGTTTTGCAATCAATACTCTTTCATAAAATAAGCAATCGATTCGACGTCGAACGTGGTTTTTTGCTTTCTCTACTGTCTCGGCTTTATTTCCTTGTTACGAGTCGTCTGTGCTCAACTATGCAAGGCTACTTTGTGCAGTTTTTTTGTTTGAAAAGTGAAAAGAAGAGAAATGTGACATTGTGGATTGATTTTTCGAAGACTAGTCGTACGTGGGCTTTATAGGCGGAGCACCGAGTATGCCTCGGAGATTCTCACGACCGACAAATAGCGCATTCTTTGGCATCCGCAACTCTACGTACGGATAGTTCAAGGCCGAAAACATGCTATTATCCACTTTGAGACGTCGCTTGAGCGCGCGCTTGACGCATTCGCAATAGGGGACAACTTCGGCCAGACAGTCGTTGGCGTATTGCCCATGTTTGGCGTATGACTTGAGCAGATTCTTATACTTGCCGTGCTCAAACTCCATGTCATAGCATCGGCCATCCGCCCAGAATAGCATTCCGCGGCCGTGGGGCGTGCCGGCGAACCACTCGCCGTCATACTTGCTGCCGTTTTCAAATCGCTTGATTCCATGGCCTGCATGCAAACCTTGGAGCCAGTGCCCCTCGTACGTGGTGCCATCGCTCCAGGTCTTGAGACCATACCCTTCTGCTTTACCATCGACCCAACCTCCTTCGTGGCGCGAGCCCTCGTGCAATTTGACACCGTAGCCATTCTGGAGTCCATTCTTCCACATACCAATATACTTTGAGCCATTCTCCCAACGTTTCTTGCCGAGTCCATCGGGTCGACCATACTTCCACTCGCCAGAATACTTGGCTCCCGACTTCCATCGGATCTTTCCTGTGCCATGGCGAATTCCGTTGACCCAATCTCCGCTGTAGACGTCACCATTGCTCCACGAAAAGATCCCTTTACCGTGCCGAATCCCGTTCACCCAGTCTCCTTCGTACCAGTCGCCATTCTGCCACTCGTATCTGCCCTTGCCCATAAAATCACCATCGCGCCATTCCCCAATGTATACATTGCCATCAATCCACATGTACTTTCCGTGACCGTGACGAATACCTTCTTGCCAGTCTCCATTGTATTGTTCCCCGTGGGGTGACGTCGCCGCGCCTTTGCCATGAGGCACGCCTTTTCGCCATGCTCCGACGTAGGTCCATTCTTCATCGCCAAAGAGAATTTTGTACGTCCTTGCACGTGGTGGAGGCAGCTCAAATTTGCTAACAAGCTTACGTGCGGCCTCGGAAAGCACTACTTTGCCTTGCTGCTGCCGTTCTCGGAATCTGCTCGCTCCCACGCTTGTCAACAAACGAGCCCTCGTACCGGCGGCAGCAGTAGCGGCAGCGTCCGCACCGTCGTTGTCGTTGCCATTGTCATTGTCATTGTCATTGCCATTGTCGCTATCGTTGTCGTTGCCGTGCTCGCTAGAGCCTGCCTCCGCCGTTTGTTTGGTGGTGTCATTCTGCCCGGGATCCTGCCTTTGCTTCTGCTTGAGCGTGTGCTCGAGCTGTTTCTTCTTTTGCTGCAGTGCGGACCTGTCGCCCTCTTTTTGCTCGCTACCGTCGTCGTCCTCTTCAACCCGATTACCTACATCTACAGGCGCATCCTGCGCGGTCTCGGTCGCCGGTTGCGCCCGTGCAGCGACCTTTCCCACGCGCGCCTTGACCCTGTTGAGCATTCTTCTCCGTTTCTGCTCTCATACCTTTGGCAGGACAAACACTGTGATGTCCATGCATGTATGAATGTAGTATGTTAAGGAGCGTGTGATTGTGACTCGACTCGACTCAACTTTCATTCATACACTTGTTCTCCATACTTTCAGCGTATTCTGTCATGTATGTCAGCCTCATCGCAACTAGCCAGCTTGCACGCAGCCTTGTTCTTGTGAGCTTTAGATTAATAAGAGGCGAGATCCACGCACCGGCCGGGTCGCCCGCACCGCTTTTTCGGTTCTTGTGAAGTTCGCAACCAGGATGAGAAAAGCTTTATTTTAAGCCGGTTGGTACACACCGTTTTGCCCAATTGTTTTGTCCGAGAAAAGGAGGCATTTTAAAAATAGCGAAACCCAAATAAAATACTGGTGTTTCAAGTATAAAGTTCACGAGGTCCGGTACGCTTCAATGCGAAGCGATCCGTTACGATACGTGGCGGACCCATCTTGGTCAGGCTGAGCTCCCCAGGTCGCATCGAGGCTTGCAGCGGCTCGCTGATGGGGGGAGGGGCGCAGCACGCACGAACGTATGGGGGTGAAACTAGGGCAGTCCGAGAGACTGCGGTGATGATGCGGCATTGGGCGGCAGCTTCGGTCGCCGGCTGAGCCGGTAGAGGCCCGTTATTTTGTTATCGCTGTTGTTGTTCGTTCTACTGCTTACGGCGCGGGCAGCAATTGAAGATGGGCCCCACAGTGGAGGCCTCGTTGAAAGCACGTTGATGTATTGCGCAGCGCCTTTTCGGCGCCATCTTCCTCGATGCCTTGCTTTGCTTTTGCTAGCTTTCGCTTTGCTTCGCGCGGCTGCGCTCTTCGGCCTCACTTTGTCGTGTCGTGCGTAGCTGGCCTCTTTCCAGGACAATCAACTGGAACTATTCTGGCTGCTCAAAGAGACCGCGCTCGCTTTCTCTGGCCAACCTCTCGTGCCTGAGAGAAGACGCCACAATTGAAGGGTGTGTGTGTGTGTGCTGACCTTGGCTTTTCCTTTCTTTGCTTTAGCCTTGCTTTGTTTGATGTGACGGATTGATTGACGCGCTGCACACTTTTTACAGCAAAAGGCGCTCTCAATCGCGGAGCAGCCGGGTTGGCGCGGCGCTCCTGGAGTGGCGCGAAGCCAGAGCCGCGCGCCCTCGTGCGCCGTGAGAAGGCGCTCCCGGCGGGACAGGAGCAGGTGCTCTCGCGAGAGGCAGGCAGACAGGCGCTCGCGCAAACACAAGCAGGCTGGCAGGCGGTGGCGGTCGCGAGGAAAGGTAAATAAAAAGGAAAGTTTCGGCTGTTGTCTTGCCGCAACAAAGTCGAGGCGCGCACTGCCCGAGCACGCGTGCTTGCGCGTGTCTGCGCGCACGCGTGCGTGGGTGGCACGCTCGCAAGTTTTTGAGTGTATAAAAAAGTCCGTGAGGGACCGCGCAGACCGTGCAAGATGGCGTTTCTTTATAAGCCGTCAGCCACCATGGCGAACGAGGACGACGAAGTCGAAAGCGAGGCGCCGTCCTTTGAAGACCGTGTGGAGCAATTGTGCGATCGCTTTCATATGACGCGAGAAATTTCTTCGCTCAGATCTTTTCTTGAGGCGCGTGCGCAGCAGCGCAGAGCCGAAATAGACGGCTCCGCAAACTTATTACGAGCGACACGTCTCGACGGTGTGGACGAAAAAGAGGGTCTTGGAGTGAAAAAATATGCTGAGGACGGAGAAGATTCACAAACACCGGGCGCTTTGTCTGTAAGCGGTCTAGAGTGCGAAGACAAGAGTATTAACAAGCTCGCAATCTATCGTGCCTGGGCACATATATTCAGAGAGGCGCTTGCTGTAAAGCACCATGATTTGCTCGATCAACTCATGTCATGGATTGACAGCTTCACACGAGATCACCCAGCAGTCTCTCCACTTGGAGGCGTGGAAGCGATTCGGATTTACGCCTCCCTTCGGACTGGACTGCAAAGCAAGGTTCTCTCAAAAGTGGCCCAAATGACAGCTTTCGATGTGCTCGCCAGATTGCCTCTGTTGCCTCTGTTGCCATTGATGCAAATCTCTCTATCTGCTTTGGATGCGGAGGAGTTTATTACAAGTGCAATGAACCGGGTGAGACCAGGGAAAAAGCTGCAACTTGGAACCGCAGACATGGTGAGTACGATCCGCAGCTTCACCTACGATGAGAATCCTGTTCCTCTCGGCTCGCACGAGAAGAAAATCCTTATCCTTAAGCTCAAAGATCGCAAAACGCGAAGTGCGAGCTTCATGGCTGTGATGGCGTACCTTCAGGCTCTCGAGCGCGAGTCCTCGCAAATTGTCTCTGTCGAGATCCGATTCCGCGCAATGGCTCGCATCATTTCGCGACAAACATCCTCCTTCCCACCATCCTTGCCAACGGCCTATACACTTTTTCGAGAAGCAGTCACACTGAATCTGTCCGCTGCAGAAATTGCGTACCCAGCGACCTTTCAAGCCGAGATTGGGAGTTTGGTAGAGGATCTACGCGCTGCCCTGGATCGAGCTCTGGAAGCCAGCAAAGCAACAAACATGCAGATGCTCTCGCTGCACCAGAACTCTCGAGCACAGCGCGGCTCAAGGACGTCGAGCGGTATGCGCAAACTCAGTGGACAACCTTCGCTTTCTGGCGTGGACTCCCAATCAATGACGCGAATGCTCAGCAATATGGGTTCCTCGCAGATGCTGAGAAACCCATCTGTATCATCTCGTCAGCTGACCGCACGGGCGTCTTTGGGGGCAAGCAAAATGGGTCTCTTTTCTAGAGACCCATCCGCGTTTCTATCATCTGCATCTGCGCTTTCCTCTCTGGGCCCCATTGGGGAAGTGCAGAACGCCCTGGGGAGTCCAACGAGCCCAACTTCAGGAAAGGTGCCCACGTCAACAGAGCTCGCCGAGGCAGAAGGCAAGAAGGAAGCACAGCGAAAGAACCGACCCACCACTGCAGAATTCGACAACGAGAAGTTTTATGCCGCTCCGCAGGGCACCAAGGTGGCAGAGGTGCCAAAGATTTGGCTTCAAGTCGATACGAATCCGGAGAGCGTTGCCTTGACCCAGCCTGATCTCGTTGGGGATGACGAGATGACCTCGCAGCACTTTGGAACCTTTCGATTGTATAAAAATCGCCTCACCTGGGTCATGGTAAATCCACCGGATACGGGAAGCATGCGGGCCTCGCAAATGTCTGATCTCGAGTCCGTAGTGACAAGCAGTACGGATCGATACGACGAGGAAGGTGGCGACGTGCCTTCTAAGGTGTATGATGTGCTCCGGACCTCCGCGGATCCAGCCGAGGGTATGGTGAAAAAGTTCGGAAAGGGCATACTGACGGGGGATGAGCATTTCGATCCCGATGCGTCCACCGCCCGAGTGCGGCACGTCTCAACCCCAATTGCGCGGTCATTTCACAGACTGCTGGCCAGCGTGCTGTATACAGAGAGTGGATCGCAACGCGCTCTCCTCCAGCAGGAGAACGACGAGGAAGAGGTTCAGACCGCGAATCGAGGGAATGAAATTGCTGCGTCCTTATTCACCGTGCCGACCTCAGCCATTCGTCGATATACCTTTGGCCCGCTCGACCAAACGCGATCTTTTCTGGCTCTGTACACGTCAAACGAGGTGATCAAGATGTTTCCCTTTGGAAGGAGAGAAATTACGCAGCTGGCAAACGCTCTGAACGAGTTCACGGGTCTAAAAGCTTCCACGGTGGGCTCGCAGACAGATTACAGCATCAAGCGCAAAATGGATGATATGCGACGGCGACTGCAAGACAGCATCAATGGCAAGTGGATCCATCACACCGAAGAGTTACATCGCGTTCTTATCAACTTGACCAAGGACAACACTCCTATTCGGATGCGCGACCTCGAGCGCATCTACCACAGTGCGCGGCACAACAAAACGATCGTGCGCGAGTGTATTCCAATTCTGCAAGAGATTTGGCGGTGTTCAAAAGGTCAGGACTCCATGCTCAAGGTGCTGGCTGTCGTGGATCGCATATTGGACGGCGATGTGCTGCACGGCGACGACCCGGTGCTCGGTCAGATGCTTCAGTGGCTCCACCAGATTGAAACTGGCTTGGATCCATATTCGCACTCGCGGCCGCTCAAGTTGCTTTTGAAAGTGTGTCATCGCGCCGAGTACTTGCAGACGCAAACAATTTTGCCTCTCATCGAAACGTTTTATGATGACGAGGTATTTGTAATGCCCATGGTCTACGACATGTACTTGCGCGCACACGAAAAGTAGGGCCGAGTAGGTTTATACATATATGCATTCAATTATATTTCCGCGCACAGGATGGTTCATCTTTCAAAGCTATACAATTTCGTATCTCAAGCTCATTTTCGCATGTCTGTCTGCTACTTTGCAAGGAGTTGGCTCTCTCATTTCAGGATAACAGCCTTTCAAAGAATTGAACAGGATAATTGTATTTCGAGGTTGAAATCGCAGAAGGAAAAAAACACTGCGCCGAAAGGAAGATCTTGGTACTGTACAGAGATTTGGGCTTTGCGTACATTTCGGTAACATCTGAGCATAAGCCATAGTCGCTTTCCTTTCCATTCTCTCTTTCTCTCTCGCAAATTGAAATATATAATACCCCATACGCACACAAGTGAAATTGAAGTTTTGTCAAGGTTTGTAAAAGGGTTTGTTTTGAAAAAGGAGTGCCGACTCTAGCAAGAGAAAGCACGCGCCGTAAGTTTTCACAAAGAGGCTTCGGAATCTCCGCCCATGGAGAAATCGAGCCCATTACCATCCCGCCCCGCACGTTCAAACGGTTCAAGGCGCAGGTGTGCCGTCCTCGACCTTGTCTTTGTCATTGGGGTCCTTCTTGTTGCCAGAGTTCGTAACTTGCTGGGATGCAAAGGGCTTTTCGCTGTCATGAGAATCATTCTGGCCAAGGGCGTAGTTCGTGTCTTGAAAGCGCACCTGAATCGATCGTTTGACCCGGAGCATCTCCTTATAGGTATCTTCGTTACCATGCTCGACTTCAAACTCTTTCCAGCGATCCCAAAATGAGAGCACCGTCCGGGGGTTCGCAAACTGGGCCGCGTGCTTGAAGATGGCACGTGCGCGGTCGATCTCGCCAAGAGCGCGCTCCTTTTCTGCAAAGCGCAAACTGACTTCGCGCAGATTGACAGGGTCCTGGAGGTCTTCGAGTGCGCTTTCGAAGATTTTGCGCATGCGAGAGACACCCACGAGCTCGTGCGCCTTGGCAGCAGCGAGGTTGTACATGTCGACCTTTTGGTTCTCGGGAACCGTGGCACAAAGGCGCTCGTAGTTGGCCATCGCGTGTGTGGAGTCGCCATGTTCTTCTTCAAAATCACTCAAAAGTAAAAAGAGCGGCTTGGCCTTGTCCGCAGGCGCGCCAGCAAGAGCTTTTTCAAAGAGCTCGCGCGTGCGCTCCATTTTGGAGCCACCATAGCGGCTGACAAACTTTGTCAGGTAGGCGCTCCAGATATCTCCCACGTGTGGCCAGTCAAAGAGTGCTACCCCCTTTTCAAGAGCCTTAAAGGCATCCTCGTAAAAGTTGTTTTCATACAGCAGGCAGGCCAGATTGAGAATGGTCTGCGGCGTGGCGACCTTGAGGTCGATCATGGACTCATATGCAGCGCGAGCAGTGGCGAGCGTACCGAGAGACTCCTCGAGATCCGCGTACAAGCTCCAAAGGCGGGTCGACTTGTACAGGCGCTGCTGCAGGCGAAATTTCTCCTTGACGATGCCCTCGGTGTTCTTGATATCGTCCGCTCCGGGCACGCTTGGGCCTTCGACACCCTTGGTGCGGCGCTGGCGCTGCAGAGCAATGTTCTCGGCAATGGCGCGCTCAGAAGGTCGCTTGACGGCGTCCCGAGCGAGCGTAAGGGCACGCTCAAAGGCCTCGTGGCGGAGTTCGAGTTCGATCGAAGCGCAGACAACGGCCACGAGGTCTTCGACGTCTCGAAAGGGGCTATCGGCTGCGGTCTGCAAGACCTTGCGCGCCTCTTCGGAGTCTTCATTGTCCTCGTACACTTTGGACAGCTGAATCCAGAGTTCGCTGGGACGCCCAAGAGCCAAGGCCGGGTTGACCACCTCGAGCGCGCGGTTGAGCGTGGTAACGACCTGCGCAAGATCTTCCTTTTCTCGGAAAAGTTTCGCGCGGTTGAGCCACTCTTGCACATTGTGCGGATTCTGGCGCAAGACCACCTCGTTGAGAAGAAACGGGCGCTGGTCGATGATAAAGGACAGTTGCGCAAGACGCAAGTCAACGTCATTGACCTTGTCTTCTGAGTCTGCGTTGATGTGATAAAAGGGCTCGGTAATCGCCGTTGTCCTGCGGCGTTTCGCCTCAGGTCCCTCGATCGCGGTCTCGGCGGCAGCCTTGTCGTTTTCAGTACTACCCTCGATGGCGCTGCTCCCCGTGCCAGAATCTGTGTTGTTGTCGCGCGCTTCGTCTCCGTCTTCTTCCTCGTCGTCTCCAAAAAGGTCCATCTTGGCCGTAAGCATTGCTTCCTGGTACTGAACATAGGCGTCAAAGATGGTGCTAAAGTCGCGAACAGTATTGACTGCGCGCATACCTTCCTCGTAGACATCTTCGGCGGAGCCAAACTGGCCAAGCTTGATGTGAAACTCGGCGAGCGCGCACCAGAGACGGCCCGTCTCGTCTGAAAACCTGCGCAAGCCTGCGCGAAGTACAGCCTCGACGTCGAGCTTGTTGCGGCCGAGGTTGGCGGCCTTTGCGGGATACTTGACGATGAGGTCGCAAAGCTGGATCCAGATGTCGTGAAGCGTGCGCCCCTCGGCGGAAACAAAGCCTGGGTCGCTGACCATGATACCAATCTGCTCCATGGCCTCCCCGTGGCGATTGGCTTCGAGAAGATAGTCGACATATTTCTCGCGATGGCGTGGTTCAAACTGGAGGTACTTTGGCCACACGTGGCAGCCAAGCTGCCAGAGCTCGTTGTGCTTGTAGACGAAGCGCAGGTACTCATCCCAGATGAGGTTGTGCTGCGTGATAGGCAAGGCACGCAGAGCATCGTCAAGGGCGAGTCTGCACCTGGAGATGAGGTCCTGCGAGCGCAAGAAGGCGGCGTACATGATCCAAATGCGGGGCATCTTGTTCATGTACACGAGCGCGCGGTCAAAGGCTGCGTTGGTGAGTTCGTATTCCTTTTCAGCGAGCGGTTTGCCCCGAACATGTTTGCACCGCTCGTCGAGGTATCTGAACCAAAGTTTGTAGCTGCCAGGGAGGTGAAAGAGAGCTCGCTCGTAGATGGCTACGCGGAGAAGATACGGAGCATCTTTTTTCACATCAAGGTATTCTATCCATCGCTTGACTACGTGGGGCTCGCGTACAAGTTTCTCCTCAATTGCGGACTCCATCGTGCCGCCAGGGCGGCGTCGTGGGCCTCAGCTTTCCACAAACAGATGAAGAGAAGAAGATGGGGAAGGAGAGGACAAGAAAGTCAAAAAAAAGAAGCAAAGAAAGGAAAAAGGACGAAGCAGGACGAATCGTCGCGCTCTCGTCCTCGTCGTCCTCGTTCACGCTCTCGCTCCCGCTCTCGCTTTCGCCCTCGTCTTCGCCCTCGTGGCCCCTCGTCCGTCGCTCGAGGCGCGCGCTGCTCGGAGAGCAGCCTCGCCGCGCCGCGCCGTCGCGGGGACAGGCAGTCGCGGTCTGGTCCGTTCCGGCCCGGCTCACGGCCGCGCGCCGTCGCGCCGCCGGCCGTCGCGCGCGCCCTCCCGCGCGTCCGCCCGCGCGCCCTCCCGCGCGCTCGCGTCTCCGCGCTCGCTCGCAGGCACGCACGCAGGCCGCGCGCGGCTGCCTGCCCTCCTCGAATTCGCCTTTTGTTTCTCTTTTGGGTTTTGGCCGTGGCGGCGATCTAGTCCAGGCGCGGCGCAGCAAGTGCCGCTACGGGCTCTCCGCACTTGCGGCGGCCGTTTGCCCCACTTGCGCGCCGCGTACCTCCACTTGCGGCGCCGCCGCTGCTCGCGCCTCGCCGCCGCCCGCCGCCATTCCGCACTTGCGCCGCCCTTTGCCCACTTGCCGTCGCCCATAACCCACTTGCGCCGCAGCGACGGACCCACTTGCGCCCGCGTCCGGGGGGCACCGCGCACCTTGAGGAGGAAAACTTCAGCGGCCCCCGCGGAGACCGAGCAGGGCCGGAGGCGGGGCTGGCGGCCAAACTCGCGCGGAGCCCCCGCCCCCCATGGTCGAGATGGACCTTTTTTTTTTTTTTCATTTTTTTCTCCCTGCTATTGACAGTGAGGCCGCTCGGTGCTCGCATCCAGTCAGTCGCGGGCAAGCTGGGGAGCGCGCGACATATTGCAACGCGACGCGAGTTGACGCGAGTTGACGCGAGGCGACGCGAGCTGACGCGGGGCGACGTGGCGGCGGTGAAGAGGCTCGTCAGTCAGTCGGTCAACGACAGCCAGACAGCCCATTTAGAAGGCTCGAACCATGGAAGACGATGGCGACGAGGTGACGCCGAGGGCCTTTGCGTCGCTGTCGGCCAGCGACCAGGCAGCGGCAAAGAACGACGTGTTGGAGTGCTCCAGGTATGACGAGCTAGAAAACCTACGCTTGCTGTGGAAAATGGTGCCAGACATGGACCCAAATGTGACGGACGAAGACGGAAACACGGCGCTGCACATGGCCAGCGCCAACAATCACGGCGAGGTGGTCAAATTTCTGCTGGTGGAAAAGGGCGCAACATTTGGCAAGAACAAGGCTGGTAATTCACCCTTACACTGGGCTCTCGAGAACAAACAGGAGAAGGCCGTGGTTGCTCTTCTTGAACATGGAAAAGACATTGACGTTCTCGACCAGAATGCGCAAAAGAAGTCGAGCGTGACGCTAGCCATGGACACAAACAATGCCACCATCGTGCAAGCTGTGCTAAAGCACCCGAGTGCGGACAAGCTCGGTAAAAACCAGTCTCAAGATGGAGAGGCTGGTCAAGAGGACGGGGAGGACTCAGAGAGCGGTGCTTTGGGCGGCACGGCTTCGGAGGCCGAAGTGGACGGCGAGACGGAAGATGGAATGTGCCGCGTGAAGACGCAAACGTCGCAGAGCCTGTGCGTTTTCGGCGATCAAGAAGTGGCTGTGCGTGAGATCGGCCTCGTGGACACATCCAAGACCTCCGATGATTTAAAAACGACGGGTGCGTTTCTGTGGGCAGCCTCATTGGCATTATCACGGTGGATTTTGGATGAGAAGACGCTCTTCCAGGGCAAGTTGGTGGCAGAACTTGGTGCAGGCTGCGGACTTCCAGGTATCGTTGCGTACCGCTGCACGGATGCGCGAGAGGTGGTGGTGACAGATGTGGATTCTGCGACGTACTTCAACACCGAACACAATGTTGGTCTTCACGCCGGCGCCCGTGAGAATGCAAATCTCTCTGCTTGTGCGTTGGACTGGACGGAGGAATCCTCGTGGTCCGAGGCCTTGAAGGGGAAAACAGATGTGCTCATTGGATCTGATTTGGTGTACGATTTGGATCTTGTCGGTCCGCTTGTGCACACAATCAAATCTCTTCTTTGCGAGAAGGGCGAATTTCTCTATGTGTCGGCCGACGACGATCGCGCGGGACTGCGTGAGTTCCTCGCAGCGATGGAGGCTGTTGGTTTCACCATGGAGCGTTCTCCTGCCCCGGCAGCGTATCTGGACGATCCTTTTAAGGAAGCGCCGGCAAGTTATGCATTGCGCTTCCCGGAGATTGCTGCGACGCAGTTCACCTTGTATCGCTTCAAGGCTGCCGCATGAGTCTGATTGCGAAGCCTATCAAATCTTTAGGAGAAATCCTGGAATGTGAGAATAGAATCGAGTAAAAAAGAAAACCTTTGTTGCTTTGGTGATTAACAATAGGACAAGAGGTCGGGCGTGTGACCATCCTAGTCTGCAAGATGCGAGATCATGCGGAAACCTCTTCGCTTGCGTGTGGAAAAGATGATGATTTCCAGGATGTCGTCATTCGTTTCAAAGGAAAAAAGAAAACTGCAACGTCGACCGATCCGGATGACGATGGGGTTCGCACAATACCACCAATGGATAAGTCAAAGAGACGAAACGGGGTGAATCTAACACATGAGGTGAATCTAACACATAGCACAATATATCTTTTCGATTCGATTCGATTCGATACGTTACGATTCGATACGATTCGATGCGATTCGATTCTTCTTTTTTTTATTTGTTTGTTTCTTTTATATAAAAATTCTCTCTTTCTTTTGCGGGGAGGTTGCGCGCAAGGGCAATGGATAAGGGTCTGGGACTCTCGGCAGACTGCACTCGAAGCGGAACGCCAGTTCTCCTTGCAGACGGAGACCTTTTGCGACTTATCGATTATATCCTTTATTGTGAAAGCACCTTTTCCCTATCCAAAGGCTTGGAGAGCCTCGATGTGTGCGCGAAGGTGGTGACTCATGTCCGGTGTTGCCTCCTCTACCACCGAGATAAGCTGCGAACAGATGCTGAGCAAATCGAGCGTGAGTTTCGTGACGACAGTAGGCGGACAGGTGTCTGGCACGGCAAAGGCCTGGGTGACGATGAGCACTGTAGGCTGAAACTCTTTGAGTCCTTCGAGAGCGGTGCGAATTTTGTCGAGCCAGTCCATGCCGGATTCTGCATAATTTGCGGCAAAGAAGATGCCACGACCCTTGAGGATCTGCGCAGTTCCAAGCGCACGGTCCGAGGGGGAAACGCTGAGAACCGCCACGCGCTCGCCAAGCAAGTCGTTGGCATGAATCGCACCATGTGCCACATAATTGAGCACACTCCAGGGGCCGTCGGCCTCGGATGATGCCGTGGTTGCAGTTGCAGTTGCTGATGACGACGCTGCGTCAAGTGCACTACCGTTGAGAGAATTCCTGCGTGTATCCGCTCGCTTGCCGGGATCTCCGGATGCGTTGGTGTTATCTGCTGCAACGGAGGAGCCAATGGGTTCTCCGACGAGACCGCGAATGCCCGTGCGACTCGTCCCAGGGGAAGCAAGCACAATTGCGTTGCTTCCTTGAGGAATTTTGTTGGTTGCAAGACGGAGATGAGGGACTTGGCGAGGATTTGGAATGATGCTAGAAATTGCGAGAGCCATCGCACCGCACGCCTTGACCGCTGCGGTAAATCTGGTTTCAAGATCATTGTCGCGCTTCGACTTTTGCATAAGATCAGTCAAATACTCGAGAGTATGCATGCGAAAGAGAATCTCGAGCGCACCGCGCGGCACTTCGGATATCCACTTGAGATTGCCGGGAAGAGCAGCGACAAAGTGCCAGAGAAGTGGGAGCTGATTGGGCGGTTCGTTTCGTGAATTGCTCTTGCCGAATCCGCAGTCAAGGTCGGTTACAACGAGAGTCGTCTTGGGTCCGCGCAAACGATGGAGTTCACGAGATACGAGGCCAAAGGCTAGCGCCACTTGACGTGGGTCGCTCGAGTCCACATAGTACGGGGAGCCTGCTTGTTGTGAAAGCTGTTGTTGTTGTTGTTGTTGTTGCGAAAGTTGCTGTTGTTGTTGCTGTTGCGAAAGTTGTTGTTGTTGCTGCTGCTGCTGCTGTTGCTGCTGCAAAGACGAGAGTCTACTTCCATTTGCGCTGGCCGCAAAGGCTGCAGCAGCGGCAGTGAGGTTTGGCTGGTGCGAGGCGCTTGTCGAGGCCGCCGGGCCGTTGGTAAAGGCGCCAGGAGACGTAGCAGCGGAATCGGCAGGTGTAGTCGCATTCGATGCGCGGCGCTGACCTGCATTCCACGGTCCCGTGGAGGACGCGCCCGGAGAGCGAAGGTCAACAGGTTCGGGAGATACCGATCTGGAATCGACAATTTTTTCTCGCTTGCGAGCAGAAATAGAGGAAGGCGTCTTTTTCCGCTTGACCGGCTCACGAAAATAGGACTTGCGCGAGCGCAGGTAAATTTTTCCATCTTCATACGTCATTTTCCCCGTAAAGCGAAAGTCGCCGAGGCGATTCTTTCCGTCGCCTGAAAACTTGGCAATGAGGTTTGACTGCTTGAACTCGGTCGAATAATCAAAATTGACCTTGAAGGTCTCCTTGTACTGATAACCCTTGAGATGGGCTTTTTTGGACATGCGGAACCATCCAGACCAGCGTCGAGAGGGCGGGAGTTGCTGTTTGAAGCGTTTAAGAACGGCTGAGCAAGATTTGCAGTGCCAGTCTTCATCAGGACCGGGTTCCTCAACGAGGCCGCAGCACCACATGTGGAAGCCACGGTTGCAAAGGTCGCAAAAGAGAAAACCCTCTGGATCGGAACCTTTGCAGAGTTCACAAGGCATATCGACCATATCAGCATCAACTTCAGCGGGAAGGGGTTTGTATTCGAAAGGGGCGTCAAGCTCTGGCAGTTCGACCTGGAACCAAGTTCCGGTCCATGTTTCTTCGTTGCCATCCCAGACGCCTTCCATTTCCACGGCGCCCTGGGATTCATTGGTGTCTGGCTCGTCGGAGTCTCCCGAAGAGCTGGCCGCGGTGCCATTGGAGGGACTGGTTTTCACGCGAAGAGACGTACTCGGTGCTGGCGGGCTGGGCGAGGTGTCGGCTTCAAGAGCGCCGCAGAGTGCGTCGGCCGCGATGTCCTCGGCGTTGCGAGTCAGATGTTCGTGACCTTTGGATCCACTAGCGAGAAGGTCGGCCGCGTCGTCCTCGAGCGAGGTTTCGGCCTTGACACTTTCGGGATCTTTTTCGGAGTCAGTGCTGTAATTCGAGGGAGAGGCTCTTGCGCGATGTCGGTCGCCACGGGAGCTGCTGCGCCGTCTTCCGATCACGGTAAGTGAAGGCAATGCGGGGCGATGTGACTTTGAAGAAAGGGCCCCGTTCGCAGTTGACGGTGACGTGGGGAATGTGGAAGACGAAGGCGCAGACGCCAAGGAGGACTGCAAGGCGCGTTTACCGTTGCTGTCGTTGGTGTGGTGCCTGCGGTCGGCGGCCTTTTGCGCGATATTGGCTGCGATGACGGCCCTTCGATGCGACTTTTCTTTGTCGGAGTCGGAGAGGAAACCATGATCTTCTTCTTCGTCGTTGTCATCTTCGTTGTCGCCGTCGTCTTCAACGTAGGACCGCTTGGTCTGGTCAGCGCTTCTTCGGCGTCTGCGGGGCGAGTCGTCCATATCCGAGGCGGAGTTGGCAGAGGAGGATCTGCGTCGCATGATGTCTCCGAGCGAGGATTCTTTGGGCATGGAGGATTTCATCATGGTGAGCTTGTTCGTTTTCCCTCACCTCTACTCTTGTCAAAATTTCGCAGCGCGGCGCGCAAAGCTCGTCGCGTAGCGCAACTGTGCGAAGACCCCCTCGTATGCTTTTCCTCTTTCGACGTGGATATCCCGCGCCGCAGTGGCTCGCGCGTTCCTCTTTGCCGACGCGAGCGCTTTTCCGGCGCTGGAGAGGGGCCGCGGGGGCGGGCGGGCGGGCGGAGGGCCGGCCGGCCGGTCGCTCTATACGCCGCGGCACGGCGGCGCGAGCCCGCACGAGTCGTCTGGGCGCGCCGTGCGCCTCCCGAGTTCGCGCCCTCAGGTCCGGCCTCCGCGCCTTTGTTCATTTGCGCCAAGCGCGCTAAAACCGGCTGCCGGCCGATACTCCATTCGCGCGCGCCGCGCCGCAAGTGCAGCTTCGCGCCATTCCCTATTCTGCGCCGTGGTTACGCTCGGCTGAATGGCTGCTGTGCCTGCCTGCCACTGAACGGCGCCGCCCCGGCAAGTCGGCTATGGCCGCGCCCAGTGCGACTTCCGGGAGAGTTTCACTTGCGTTGCCGTAGCGCGCTGCCACTGCACGCAGCCAGCAGCCGGGGAAACCGCACACAAGTTTTATAGTCAAGCAGACTAGTTTGGGACGGGCTCAAGATTCGCTCGCGCCTCGAGCGAGCGCTGCACTGCTGGGTACGCAAACTGGCGCACACCTAAAGAGATGGGTCCCTGCGAGGACCCCTTCTTCCCGTCGTGGTACACGTAGCCGGGAGAGAGAGCGAGAGAGAGACGGAGAGGAGAAGTTGATTCTTGACTCGCCGGAGCCGCAGAAGTCGGCCTGGATTGGCGAGCCGGCGACTCGGAGTGGCCGAAGCCGTCGCTCGGCCACGGTTACTTTCTGGCCCGCGGAATGGAATGGAATGGACAAGCCAGTCAAAATGGAGTCCAAACTTGAGCAGCCTGGCTCTTGAGGACTCGAAGTTGTTGTCCAGGACAGAGCCAGGCTAGTCAGAGAGCTCTTTCTCTGCCCATACATTATGAATGACTCGTACTTCGCCCGCGCTCGAGTTGTGAGTGGTCGGTGATGGCGCCGCCAACAACCCGCATCGACCGACCGATCGATCGATCGAACGATCGACGTACTTCCGAAGGTATGAATGAACAAAAGAAGAAAGAAGGTGCGCACGCGCGACAGCGCGAAGAGCGAGCTTGCTATGTGCACTCACCGCGCCGACTCTCCCCGCCTTACCTCCTCGCCTTTGCGCACGCGACGGAACCCGGGCCGCGCGCGCGCCGAAAGAGGGTGTGCGCGTCCCCCGCTCAGCAAGAAGCCAGGACGTACTGCCGCCGTCTACGCGAAACCATACGCCCCTGGGGTGTGCGCCCAGCGCCCCGGAAGATGAAGATGCGCCTCAGCTCTACTACTCTACTACTGCTACTACAAGTTACCGTAAAGAAGGAGAGATTAAGGGAAAGGGAGGGAGGAGGAGGCGGGGCAGCGTGTCGGAAGCCGATGCGGAAGTGCCTACTTGGAAGCGGCGCGCAGTGGGGGCGAGAGGGAAGCGTGGGGAAGGGAGAGAGGGAAAGTGGGAACGAGGGAGGCTGGGACAGCGGCCTGGCCGCGCTGCGCCGCACCGCACTGCGCTGCCTTGTCAGGGCAACACGAGAATGCGGCTGGACGCACTTGCGTGTCCATCGACGCGCAGTGTGAGCGCGGCCATTGTCCACTTGCGGGGAATGTGTGCGTAGAATGCCTGCTCCCCTGTTTTTGTAGCCTGCTTCGAGTGCCGGCCGCCAGGTGTGTCTGACAGTGACTCACGCAGAGCAGCACTCGCGGGGTGGCCGACTACCTTGTCGGGCTGCCTTTTGAAAAGTAAAAGTATACTCGTCGAGCTTACGAAGAAACCCGAGAGAGAGGTCCATCGCCGCAAACGGGACGCGAGTGATCGGTCCACGCTGCGTACTTTCTTCCTTCTACCCTCCGCGCTCGTGTCCGCCTGCGGCGCAGGATTCGCGCTCTGGGGGCAGGAGATGCATCGCCAAAATGGAGGGGAATCAAAGCAGATTCTCAACTCAAATATATCGCAGTGGTATCTAGGACGACTGCGGGAGACGCGAAATCTTGATGCAGAAGGGAAGGAGCGAGTGCAACACTGGCAAATATGAGCAGTGGCATTCAGAGGATTGGTTACTGGCATGAAACGGCGTTGATGTAGGAGGAGATATTTAGACGCACGAGGGGCGGTCGTTCCTCACGAGGGAGGGGGCCAAATCTTTGCGAGAGAGGGTTCTTTTCGCGTAGACTCGTAGAGTTTTTACGGACTAAAGAATAGGACTTGGACATGAGGCACGATCCCCGCACGTTCATCGGGGGGGCGAAAGCAAGTCGTCCGCCTCGCTCTCGGATGCTCCACTGCGACTCATCCTCTACCGCCCCTCACCACCTCCGGTGTGCGCCGGGTGCATTCCCTGGGGACAGCGTTTGCCTTCTCCGACCATGCCATCACTGTCAAATCCTCTCCTCCCACCGCTCTCTCTTATCAAGTCGACCATTGAAAAGTAATCTCCCGCATGAGTTTCATTTGCTTCCTATATCTTACGTCGACCGTACTTTGAGAGGGGAGCACGTGCTCCGCAGTGCGCTTTACTGAAGTCAGTGATTAGGACCTTTTCAGCCCCAGTGGCGCAGGTGCCATGCGTCTCCAGCAACGGGGGCGATACTTCTGCGCGGCGGGGCCTGCGGCGGCGGGGGTGCGGTCGCCAGCCTGGATCCAGCGAGGGAGGCGGGCAAAGGCGGGAACGCGGGGAGCGCGGACGCGAGCGCACAGGATTCGCGCTGCAGCAGATCGACGGCAAGCAGACCCGCAACCCAGCAAGCAAAACAAACAACCTTCCCCCGCGCAAGTACAAGCAACAACCCACCAAGCAAGATGGCGGACGATGAGGTTCAGGCCCTCGTGGTCGACAACGGCTCCGGCATGTGCAAGGCCGGTTTCGCCGGTGATGACGCTCCCCGCGCCGTCTTCCCCTCGATTNCTCGCCTACGTCGCCCAGGACTTTGACGAGGAGATGCGCCTCGCCGCCGAGTCCTCGGCCCTCGAGAAGTCCTACGAGCTTCCCGACGGCAACGTCATCACCATCGGCAACGAGCGCTTCCGCTGCCCCGAGGTCCTCTTCCAGCCGTCCTTCATCGGCAAGGAGGCCCAGGGTGTGCATGACACCATGTTCCAGACCATCATGAAGTGCGACGTCGATATCCGCAAGGACCTCTACGCCAACATCGTCATGTCTGGTGGCTCCACCATGTATGAGGGCCTCGCCAGCCGTCTCGAGAAGGAGATGGTTGCCCTCGCCCCCTCGACCATGAAGATCAAGGTCGTCGCTCCCCCTGAGCGCAAGTACTCTGTCTGGATCGGTGGCTCCATCCTTGCCTCGCTCTCCACCTTCCAGCAGATGTGGATCTCCAAGCAGGAGTACGACGAGTCTGGACCCTCGATTGTCCACCGCAAGTGCTTCTAAGTTGCCGAGTCGTCCGCGCCCAATGCAGGAGGGACCCCTTGAGTCGAGGCTTCAGTGCTTTCTCAGGGCCTAGGTCCGAGCCTCTCGAGGCGCGTCGAGACCGGCCACGCTGTCTGTAGTACTTCAATCCTTTGCCCATAAATTCTATCCAAAATTCTACCTTTTTCACCATTTGTCTTTCTGTTGCTTTCCTTGCTCTTATTTTTTGTAATTCAAATCTGGGAGCCCACCTGTGGGGAAAACGTGCGTTAAATTGACGTCATAATTCGTGACGAGCTCGTCAGCTTTGGAGTACAGGCTACATGCGCGATAATGATTGCAGAAAGAAAACAAACACAAAGAAAACGAATTATTGTAGGTATACGGAAAGGTCGGAATAGGTATGGCTTGGGTTGGTTGGTGCTTTTTGCAGTACGAATTGTCGAAGAGCACGGCATGGGGTGACCCCAACCTCTTGGACAGGAAAACAAACACACGTAGCTTTTACTCATTCGAGCGCGGCAATCTTGACATCAACGAGGTCGATCTTTGAATGGGAAAAGAGAAGAGCACGTTGCACTCTTGCAGCATTCATTCAACTCGATTGAGTTGCCTTTGCTCATTCGAGAGTGAAAATCTGGACATCATCGTGCTCGATCTCTACAGGAAAAGAAAAAAGAAGAGCATGCTGCACTTACGAGACTCATTCGAGAGCGGTGATCTCGACATCATCATGCTCGATCTCAAAGAGCATGTCGCCCTCATAATAAACCTTGCCGGCACGCTTGGCGCGGATCAGAATTCCCACAAGGGTATCCGAGATGTCCTCGTAGACGTCGAGAAGGTCCTTAAACGTCGCCACAGAGCGACCGTACTCGTCCTCATAACCAATGTCCTTGATGATCTCGAGCAGACGGTTCGTCTCAAACTCGATCCAGGCCGACGCAGCTTGGAGTCTTTCTTCCTCACCTACAGCGCGAAGCTGCTTGTCAAACATGTCGCCGTCGTCAGACGCCGCGTCGTAGTCATCCTCCTCATCATAAAAGGAGTCCGCGTCGTCGTCCTCGAGGCCCTGATCCCCATTGGCCACAGCTGCTTCGTCTCCAGCGAGCTGCAGACCCGTCACATATTCGATGCCGTCCACGGCAGCTTGCGTGAAGCTTGAAAAGAACGAGCGAAACGAGTTCGAGGCCTCCGCCGGGTCCCCAGTAGTCGTGGGTGAAGCGGGCGGAGCCGTATCTGCCGGTGCGCGCGCAGACGTCGCTGAGGCCCGGCTCTTGCTGCGTCGCGAGCGAAGCTTGTCAAAGATTGAGCTGCGCTTTCTGCGCGGTGGTTCTGCGGAGGCCGAGGCACGGCCGCTCTCGCGCTCTTCGCGTGGGCGCGCAAACCCGAACTCGTCGAGCCCCTGTCGCGTGCGGGACTTATTGATCATGGCCTTGGTCTCATTCAGCGCGCGCTCCACAGCCGCTGCCTTGGCGAGGGAGTCGAGTTTCTGGTTTGCCAATTCGGTTGCCGCGAGCTCTGCTTCGAATCGGCGCTCCTCCGCCTCCGCACGGGCCTTGGCAGCGCTTTCGGCTACCTCCTCGATCTTTCGCCGTTGCTTCTCGTTCACCTTTTTCCGCGCTGTCTCCTCGAGCTTTTGCGCAATGAGCATTTCCTGCCGCGCTCGCTCTTCCTCCTCTTCCTGGGCCTTGCGGGCCGCCTCCTCAGCTTCGCGCAGTTTCGCCTCTTGCTCTCTTGACTCGGCCAGTGCTTCCTCGTGGACCTTGGCGGCGGCTGCTTCGGCGCGCTTTCTGGCCTCATCGGCCTTTTCTGCCAGTTGCTCGGCGAGCAAAATGGCTTCATCGACCTTGGCGAGCTCCAGCACGATCGCGTTCGCTGCATTGGCGCGCGCAATCTGTTCACGGTTCCGCTCGGCGATCTCTTCCGCTTCGGCCCGCTCTGCTGCGGATCGAGCCATGACTTCTTCGAGTTCCTGCATCTTGGCTCTCGTCTCCTCGTACTCTTCCTCGATACTGCGGACGCGGGCTTCGTCTCCGGCCTCTCGCGCGGCGCGTAGCTCCTCCTTGAGCGCGTCCTTGGCAGAGAGCATGCTGTCCATTTCGGACATTGCGGCTTCGTTCTCCATGTCGGCCATGAGGCGCGTCGCCTGAGCGGTGGCAGCCTCATCGCGGAGGTCCTCCTGCTGGTCGTACGACATCACATCGAGACCCAAATGGACCTGGGCGCTACGCCGCGCAGACTCGTGCGCGCTCAGTGCGGCGTCTGCAATGCTCCGCGTCCTGGTCTCGTGCTCGACGCTCAAGAGAGTGCGCCTCTTGGTGTGGGACACGGCCGATTTACCGGACATGATGCGCGGAACGGGCATGCCGTCTGGGCCCTTGGACGAGCCTCCGCTCACGCGCAAGGGAGCCATGTAACTAACTACGGGAGCACCACTGGTCGTGCCAGATGCTTCGTCGTCGTTGTCGTCGTCATCGTGCACCTCTTCCTCCTCGTCTTCCTCGTCGACGGCGCTGTCGTCGTCGAGGTCACTGTCATCCTCATCTTCGACAAGATCTTCTTCTTCTTCGTCGTCGACTTCGACGCGGCTCTGAGGAGCGCCGAGGGAAGCTGCCTTGAAGGCGCTCACCTTTGAGCTCCGTCCCTTGCTCGAGGCTTTGGACACGTGCCGTGCGACCTCGGTAACGGGGAGGCCACGTCGGTACGCGTCGAGGCGAGCCTGCATGTCTCTTTCCCGCATCGAAGGTGTCCGTTCAGGCTCGCCGAGGCGGACGGGCTCATCGGTTTGCTCGTCTTGGTCCTTGAGTTTTTGCAGAACGCGCTGGATCGTGTGCATCCAGTACACCTTTGCCTCTGGGGAGGACGCTGCAAGGTAAAAGGTGGTGGCGAAATCAGACACCATAAAGCCGTGTGGACGCGTGTTCTTGATGCGACGCAAGATCGAATCTGCCACAAAAAAGTCCTTGGTCAGGTGGATCGTTCCCCGCGGCGTCTTGTCCGTCTTCTTGCTAAAGTAGTCCATCCTGTCAAAGTAGATCTTGACGTAGCGACGCCTCCAGTTGCGCCCACTCTTGGTGGCGCGCTTGTACAAAAAGCCTTCCATGACGGCTTTGCGGCCCCAGAGCGTCGCGCGCTCATCGCCTTCGACCAGGGTTTCGCCGCCCTTTTCGATGATGCGCGAGCCCTTTGGCAGGGTCCCGCTCTTGCCACGGCCGAAGATGGACGATTTTCGCGGCGGCAGCTCGGGCGCCTCGCGCGTCGACTTCTTTTTGCCGCCTTTTTTCTTCTTGGACAGGTTTTTCTCCAGCACGTAGCGGTGCATCTGGTCGTACAGCGCCTGACTGATGGCCCCCTGCGCCACCAGCGACCTCAGCTCGCGCAGCCGCGCGTACTCATCGAACTGGCCGTCGAGCCGCTTCCAGTTCTCCACGAAGCTCGACGAGCCTTCGCCCTCCATCGCTGCTCACGACCGGCCGCGCTGCTCTGCGCTGCTCTGCTCTGCTCTGCTCCGCGCCGCTCCGCCCGCCGCGGCCTCTGCACCGCACCGCGCTGCGCTGCCCTCGGCCTCCGCGTCGCTCAGCCGCGGCACGTGCACGCACGTGCACGCGCTGTTCGCTTGCTAGGCGCGACAAGCAGGCGAGGCAAGCACGCAAGCCCGGCCGATCGATGCCGCCGCCTCGCGCGCCCTCTTCCTCCCTGCGCCTCTCCGCGCGGCCTCGTTCGCTCGCCCGCTCTCTCCGCCGCTCGCGCGCGCGACCCCGCGCGGCGTGCGTGGCCCTTGCTTGCTTGCTTGCCTGCCTGGCGTGGCGAGGCGAGGCGAGGCGAGGGGCGAGTGGGTCTGGTGCCGCGGCCAGGCTGCGAGGCGCGGCCACTGCGTTATAGCGCCTTTGCCGCCCTTGCGCGCGGCGATAGCCCACTTGCGCCGCGCCCGAGCCCCACTTGCGCCGCGCCGCGCCGGGGACCGCTAGCCGCGGCCTAGGACTTCCTATGCGTACTGTACCTCGCAGCCCCGGTGACCGAACGAAACAACCCACGACCGCCCTCCCTCCGAGCCCAGCCCAGCCCAGCCCAGCTCAGCCCAGCCCAGCCCAGCCTAGCCCGCGAGGCCGCGAGGCCCGGCCTCGGACGTACCGCCCGAGCCGCGCGCCCTCGCGCTCGCCGCGGGCACGCGCGCCCTCTCCGAGGCGCGCGCCCAGCCTGAGCGAAGTGGCTGCGAGCAAGGACAGAAAAGTTAAAGCCCAGGCAGCCTAGGCGGGCGCTAAGCAGGCCTAGCCAGCATCCCTTGAGTGTTTTACCGTAAGGGGGGTGTGCACCGCCAGCAGTACCAGCCAGCGCACACACACGTGCACACGTGCACACTCACTGCCTGATGTGAATAAGGAATAGCAAGCAACGTGCAGCCTTGAAGATGTCCGGGAGGTTTTGCGCGACGCTGGGCCTGACGCACGCTCGCGCGCGAGGAGGAGGGGGAGGCGCGCGCCAAGTCCTGAAGGACGGCGACGGGCGGAGGACCTGGGTGAGGTGGAGGAGCAGCCCGAGGAGGAGCGTGAGGAGGACCGGTCGTGGGGGAGCTGAGAGGAGAGAAAACAAGCGAGGTTATATTAGTTGGTGGCTCGGACTGTGAAAAGTTGAGGACGAGCTTATGCACTGCATTTCATTGCACTGCACTGTACTGCACTGCCAAAACCACGCAGACAAGACGAGTGCCCGCTGACATTTTTTGTCCGTGCGTGTGTGCGTGCGTGCGTGCGTGCCTGCGTGCGTGCGTACGCTGCTGGTCTTTGCCCTTTTTACGTGATCGACAGACGCACACACGCATCGCACGTAAAATCATCCTTGTTCTTGCTTCTCGCACTATGTAAAAAAGCATTGCGTTGGGATCTCTTCCGTCAATCATTCGGCCACGGATCGAGACCCCTCGAAGTGGTGTGGCAAGGGATGTGTATGGCCATGCCAGGCAAGTCCTCGCCTCAACAATAAACCAACATTCCCTCTCGGTCGTCAGGACGGTGCTGCTGTCGGGCGTCGTCGTTTCATTTCTGAAATGAAGACTTGATCTGCCTTGGCTTGGCTTGGGGCTTGGCTTGGCTTGGGGCTTGGGGCTTGGCTTGGCGTGCATCTTCCCCATGGGATGGTCACTCCATGAGCACTCGCACAAATGATATAGTGATTGCGTGCGCCGCGAAATCACCGGTAACTTCGAGTAATAACTTGGAGAAAAAGCACAAGCGAACCATCCCTCCCGAGGCGCGACGCGGCGACGGGCCGCGAGCAAGCCGCCAAGTGGAGAGGAGGCGCGCGAGCCGTCGCGCAAAGACCGTCCCTCTGGCCCGACGGTGACGACGTCGAACGCAGGCTTGGCAAGGGATAGTGCGAGCAAGCGAGGCAGGCGAGCGCCAAGATGTCGAGACACGTCCGAAGCGGCGACAGCGGCGCAGAGCCCAAGCGCGTGGAGATCCTCGTCTACAACGTGTCGCACGTGGACATCATCCTCGGCGCGCTGCGCGATGACGCTGCCGCGTTAGCAGAAAGTGGAGCGAGTGACCTCTTTTACGCTGCAGAGGGCGTGGGAAAAACGCAAATTCTCGCACGTCCAAGATTCAACCGGTTCTATCCGCTCACAAGCGAGATTGAAAGCGCGCTTCAAGAGCTCGGAGACGCGGCGCGCATCATTGACTGCGAGTACGACCCCGATGAAGCCAATGAGGCTGAGGACGCCGATGAAGTGGAGGAGGAGCTCAAAACCTGCCGCAAAAGTAGCTTCGAAAGCCTATCGCAGCAACCAACCTCACCTTCCGAAAGCCGCCACCCTCATCACCGCGGTAACCTCATGAGCCCGGCAAAGGCTGCTGCGACCGCTGCCGTGGGCGTAGCCGCCGCGTCTGCTGTGGGCGACCCTTCTTCTTCTTCTTCTTCCTCCACCTCCTCTTCATCGTCCACGAACGCCTCAGGAACAGCGCTTCCGTCCACATCTCCAAGAGCCAGCGCCAACGAGAGTGCCGTCACACGTGCGACGTCGCTTGCTTCGTGCGCTTCGACGCGGTCGCTGCTCAGCTTTCACGGCGGCCCCGTCATCCTTCCCGTCGGTTTCGACTTCCACGAGCGTCCCATCGTCGAGGATTCCTGGGACGCGCTCTCCGTGCGCAAGGGTGACGACGATGGTATCTCTGAAGCAACCAACAAACAAACACCTCGGCTATGCTCCGTCATGCTGCCTCTAGTCTCACAGCTTCTCTTCACTTGGCTAGGCATCGTTGAGGACACGGTCACTTTGGACATGGAGGAGACAAACGCGGCGGGCCAAGACGAGGATCTTCAAAAAGTGGTCTTTCTTGTGAGTGGATCTGGTACTCCGCGCAACCGCGCTCTGCCCGTCAACTCGAACTCAACCAAGGCCGCCGCGCGCATCATCAAGGCGTTCATCGAGCGCACGTGTCCGTCCGTCGAGGTAGTTTGCCTAGACTCTGGCCTCGACATCTTTCATTATGACCAAAATGTGCGGTTCTGCAACGACATTGTACTCCCCGCCATTGATACTTTTCGACACCCGCTCGTTGTGCACTATGGCAACGAGTGGCAAAAGCGACTCGGGATGACCGTCGCACTCACGGATGGATCGCCCGCCCGCCTTGCCGCGCTCAACGCGGCGCTTCGTCAGTACCGCCCAAGCTACCTGCACATGTGGCAGCTCAAGTCCTTTTGGTACGAGCTGCGATTTCTCGGCAAGGATCTCATCTTTCAGTCCTTTGAGACAATGGAGACGAAGCCGCCGGTTCCCATTTCTGATCTAGACCCTGAATGCCGCCAAGTGGTTGACGAGATGCGCAAATACAAGCACGAGTTCGTACAGGCAAAGGCTGCTGGCAGTCTCCAGGAGCTCTCTGCGTTTTGGCTGCGCAAAACGCGCAAGGTTGTCCTCTCTGTGCTCATGGTGCACATGGACAACGAAGAAGAGCCCCGCTTTTACAGAGGCATGAACTTGGAAGTGTCCATGCCGACGGGCTCGCTCTGCTCGGAACGCAACGTCATTGGAACCGCGCTGGCATCGAACCAAACCTTGGGCCGACGCGAGTTCCGCTACATTGCCGTGCTTTCCATGACACTGGACCCGCCTGCGCCTGCGCTGCCTCCATCGCCATCGCGCCACACTGCCTCGCGCGCGGACAATTCATCCTTGGCAATGGATGCCTCAAGTCGGGCTAACACTCCGCAGCCAAATCTTGGGCGTTCAACGTCGAGCAGACGCTCCATTACCGACACGACGCCAGAGAACTCACCGCTTCTTCGTCCCATGTCTGCGAGTGCGCACGGCATGCAGCCGCCACATGCACCCATCAATGTCACCACATCAACTTCATCGTCGTCATCTTCGGTAGCATCTTCGCAGGCTGGCGACTCGCCTCGCCGTGCCTATCAAAGACCTCGCACACAAAGCGCATCATTGAGCGTCTACTCGGGGGGAGGAGCAAATGCCGGGACCAATTCGCGATTCCAGGGCGAACTCAATCCCATCCAACCTTGTGGTGCATGCATGGAGTGGCTGAAAAAGATTGCAGAGGTGAATCCGACATTCAAGGTTGTCACCTTTCCCAATTCAGACTGTCACGAGGCCTTTGTCCAGGAAATCGGATAAAGCAGTAGTTTGTCGTGCAGGCCGAACCGTCCAGAAACTTCTTTTCTTTTTCCGATTTTCCATCAATTCTCCGCCCCAGTCGAAGCACCCTTTGAATTAACGTAAAACTTGCATTCTCTTTCTTTTTCTCAGACTACGTTGCCGCTGCTTGAAGTTCCGAACTCCTGCCAGGAAAAGTCCAGGATCGGAGATGAAGAGAATTAGGAATCGCGTGCCAAAGATGAGTGACATGAGCAGCCCGAAACCGGTAATGACCAGCTCAATGATGCCAAGCGCGCTCACATCCAAAGAAATGTTGTCCACAGAAAACGAGTAGCAGTCAATCACACGCCACGAGTCACGCGCCTGGATCTCGAGCCAGGGAATTTCAATGTACGAGGCGCCCGAGTAGAGGAGAAGTCCATAGTTGGAAGCCATGCTGAAGACGACGAGTGAAAATGCTGTGCCAAAGATGACGAGATCACCAAGAGCGTCAAAGAGGACAAGTCGCTTGAGTTGGCGAAGAAGCTGCTTGAGAGTGTCTAGTGCCTTTGACCTAGCTTCTTCTTTTTCGGGACTTAATACAGACGCGAGACCACGAAGAGGACCTCTTAATTCCCGTTTGCTCGCCCGCCTCTGAGCGCGCGAAGCGCTGCGTGAATCTCGATCAAACATGTCGGAGTCCAAGAATCCACTCGCGGAGAGATTTTGTCTCCTTTCTTCGTCCCACCTTCTATGAATTACTTGTTCCAGCCCACCGAGGCCTCCAAACGGTTCTTCTGACGATGCTGCTCTGCTTGGTGGTGCTTGAGGCGGCATGGCAGATGCGAGGGGTATGCTTGCTTCCTTTTCCTCCTTTGTCTTTGCTTTGCCCTTCTTCTTACGCTCCATCGTTTCTTGACGTTTTGAGAAGCCTCCACCCCGCTGAGGGACGGAAACTTCTTCCTGCGCCAATCCAAGCGCCATGCCATATTCTTCCTCCACATCTTCTTCTTCTTCTTCTTCTTCATCTTCTTCTTCTTCTGGAGTAAGGCGCTGCTGGCGCTCGATTTTCCATTCTTGACCAACCGCGTAGAGCTTGTCAGCGTAATCAAGATACGGTTGCGGCATAGAGAAAAGCTGCTGAAGTTGCTCGCCGAGCTCTTGGCGATACTCAAGTCGATCGTCGGCCGTGTCGAGCCGCAGACGCCGCAGATGGCGACGGACGAGCGCAAGGTCGTCTTGCAATAGCGTGAATTCCCAGGGAAAGACCAAGGCTGTCAACATGAACCATATTCGAGAGTCGTACGGGCTGGCTGGAGTCGCCTCGCCGCTCACGCGACCCAGCCTTTCCAAATTAACTTCACGAAACATGTTCTGCTCCATCGAGAGTAAGCTTTCTTCAAATGACCGGGCAAATTCCCTGCGGCTTTCAACGAGCGCAGCACGAGCTTCCGGCGAGTCAAAGGCAACGTCTGGCTCGTCATTGATGGCATCCACCTCAGCATTTACTTTGAAGTCCAGCATCTGAAGAATTGACGAATGCATTGACTTTCCGGCTGGTTCGATAGATTCAATTTCACTTTTGATCGTATCGGGCAAATCCATTATCCCAAAAGACCTCGTGTAGAAATCCCTTGGCTCCTTGGCACGTAGCTGCTGCCGAGCACGTGCATACACCACGACGTAGTAGAGTCGGTACGGAACAAGCGCCAGTTGAACCAAGCTATGAAAAATGACGTACAGCGCAAGTCCCAGCGACAGCACAAGCATCCCGACCACCACGAGTACTGGTGTGAGAACAGTCAGTGCCATGTGCAAAATGACACCAGCCACCGAAATTGGAATATTCACCAAAAGCCACAACGCTGTGCGATTGCGGAGAGGCCCCACACGCAGCGCGTGCGACACCATGAGCATGAGAACAAGAGGAACGAAGATCCAGGCAAATGCCGCCGCGCCCGGGATCACGTGTGTCAGCGCACCGCCACCGCACAGCACCAAAAACGCAAAGTAGTGCTCCACCGCCATCTCGGTGCCTTCCCGTGCCTTGTCATTCATGGACTCGTCACCATCCTCGTCAAACCTGGAAAACACGGCGGCCTCCATCTTGACCACCTTCTCTTGGGCGTAGTCGAGCACGTCAAAGACTTCGACACTGAAAACATTAAAGTTGAAAGTGAACATCGGATTCGCGAACCAGAATCGCGTCGCGCGCAAGAGTAGCGGGAAGAAGCGCTTGAATTTGATGCGAACCCACAAAGTCAAGCACGTCAGCAAGGCGGAGGAGTTCGTAAACGTAAAGACAAAGGCCTGATAGCAGTTCCACACGCCGTCGCACACGGGCACGAGCGAGTCGTCAAGGGTCGGTGCTACGAGTCGAGCCACGATGGGGGCCAGCGCCAGCAGTGTGATGATGGAGAAGACGACATTCTGCCTTGTCGTGTTGCGTTCGCCAATGCTGCCGCCTTCTTTCTCACGAAAGTACGCGAGGGCGAGCTCGACGGGCAGCGTGAGCAACAGGTACCACCACCAAGGCTTGGGCACGACGCCAAGAGAGTCGCAGCAGTCGCCAAAGTTCGACGCGTCTGCAGGGTCGTACTCGAAGCACCACTTGTCGCTCATGCTTGCGTCCACGCTCGTGTTATCGCGGACTTCAGCGGCCGAGACTGCGCACTGCAACACAGGGGCGATCACGATTCCATTCTACGTTTGATCTTTTCTGGTAGCCATGGCCGATCAACAATCGATCCTTCGCTTGGCTCTCGCGGGCCATCTTCGTTTGCGAAGCTGGCTCGTGGAGTTTGGTAGTACAGTACCTCCATTGGTGTGTAACTTACTCCTATGGTTAAGCCTAATGATGCGCACCGCAGAGGGACACACTGTCAGGAACTCACAAAATGCGCGCCGACATTGTCTTTCACGAAATGTGCGCTAAAAATCGACAAGTGGCCGCGCTTTTCAAGTTCAAGTTTGACAAGAGAGTATAGCGGTGTAGCAGAACAATAGAAATCATTTTGATCAGGCTGTGCTCACACCCCTCTGCTTGAACGGGTGGCTTCGTTGATCACATGGCCGCTGCTTGAAGTTCCGAAGCTCCTGCCAGGAAAAGTCCAGGATCGGAGATGAAGAGAATTAGGAATCGCGTGCCAAAGATGAGTGACATGAGCAGCCCGAAACCGGTAATGACCAGCTCAATGATGCCAAGCGCGCTCACATCCAAAGAAATGTTGTCCACAGAAAACGAGTAGCAGTCAATCACACGCCACGAGTCGCGCGCCTGGATCTCGAGCCAGGGAATTTCAATGTACGAGGCGCCCGAGTAGAGGAGAAGTCCATAGTTGGAAGCCATGCTGAAGACGACGAGTGAAAATGCTGTGCCAAAGATGACGAGATCACCAAGAGCGTCAAAGAGGACAAGTCGCTTGAGTTGGCGAAGAAGCTGCTTGAGGGTGTCTAGTGCCTTCGACCTGGCGCTTTGTTCCACCTTGGTCATCTCCGAGACATCTTCGACTTGCGGTGCACTCAAACCCGCAAAATCCTGCTCAGTCATGTCAGACGCCTCGCCATATCCAAAGGAGCTGCGCAGTAGTGCCCTCGGCTCGCGATCCAGCATGTCGTCTCCGAGAAATCCGGATGTGGTGAGGAGCTGTTTCGACGATTCACTCCACTCGCGGTGGATTGATTGTTCAAGTCTACCACCGCCTCCTGGTGGCGGCGGTGGTGCTGCGGCTTTCAGCAGCGGTGGTCTGGCTGGTGCTGCAGACCGGACGGGCATGCTCGATTTGTCTTCGGCTGCCTCGGCCTTGGCCTTGCCCTTTTTCTTTCGTGCCATAGGCGCTCGACGTCGCGTTTTGGAAGACTCTTCTTCTTTCTTTTCAACGTTTTCGACTTCATCAAATTCCTCCTCCAGAAAGTCATCTTCATCTTCTTCTTCTTCTTCTTCTTCTTCTTCTTCTTCTTCTTCTTCTTCTCGTGCGAGGCGCTGCTGACGCTCGATCGCCCACTCTTGAGCAATCTCACGGAGCTCAGTAGCAAAGTCCAAATAAGGTTGCGGCATGGAGCGAAGTCGCTGGAGTTGCTCGTCAAGCTCTCGGCGATACTCGAGTCGATCGCCGGCTGAGTCGACCCGGAGGCGCTGCAGTTCGCGACGGACGAGAGCGAGATCGTCTTGCAAAAGCGTGAATTCCCAGGGAAAGACCAAGGCTGTCAACATGAACCAGAAGCGGGAATCGTGCGGATTGGCTGGTGTCGCTTCGCCCTCAACACGGCCCAACCTCTCCATGTTGACCTCGCGAAGCAACTCTTGCTCCATGGAAAGAATTTTGCTGTCAAATGCTCGAGCAAATTCTCTGCGACTCCTGATGAGTGCGGCACGAGCTTCCGGCGAGTCAAAGGCAACGTCTGGCTCGTCATTGATGGCATCTACTTCCTCACTCACCATAGATTCAATTTCTTCGCGAATCGAGGCATGCATTGATACGGCAATAGGTTCCACGCGAGCAACTTCGCTGGTCACAGCATTTGCGAGGCTCTTGGCTCCGCGAACCTTGGAGCGAAAGGACTGTGGTTCCTTGACGCGCAGTTGGTGCCGAGCACGTGCGTACGCCACGACGTAGGAAAGTCGGTACGGAACATGCGCCAGTTGAACCAAGCTATGAAAAATGACGTACAGCGCAAGTCCCAGCGACAGCACAAGCATCCCGACCACCACGAGTACTGGTGTGAGAACAGTCAGTGCCATGTGCAAAATGACACCAGCCACCNACATCAATGTTAGAAAAATCATTTTTCGATCAAAAATCAACTTTTGGTTGTAGGAGTCGTGTAGAGCGTGCGAACGAGCATGGAGAGCTCGTAGTTTGATCAGTGAACGAACTCAGTCGATTGGTGTTGCTTGAGATCAATTATAGTTTTCAGATTTTTCCTCGCCACGGAGCCACCGACCTATGATTTCCACACGCAGATTTTGCGCAATGCTTCTGAGTCTGGTTTTAGTAACATACTTAGTTTTATATTTGTTTACTTTTACCGAAATTGGTCTAGTGTTACTTTTCTCTACGAGACACATTGTTACTATCTATTTCGCTTGTGGCGACGATTCCAGCTGACATAGGCCAGGATTAGCGATCTCAGGGAGTGATCGAATGAACTCTACGGTCATGCGAAAAAGTTGTGCACGTTTGGCTTGCCAAGGAAGGTTTTTATCCCATTGTTTGATCTTGGTCAAGGAGCTCACCAAATGGCAACGTTTAGCTTGCCGCCTGTGTACCCAGAAAGAGCAGCGTTTGCAAAAAGTGCCGCTTTCACGAGATCCTCCTCTTCCATTGTATCCGGAACGCTCTCCGACGTTCCAGCTGGAACTTCATCAGCGTTCTGAGGAGGGTTTGGTTCGCGTGATGAGCTCGCCTCTTCTGAGACATGTTCCTCTGAGCTTGCAGAGAGGGAACGTACAAGCTCCAGCAGCTCTGGCCGAGACCGCTGAATCGAAACACGTTTCCCTGCGAGTTGTAGGACCTCCATGAGTTTTGTTTTTGTAATCTTGTCGTCTCGCGCAAACTCGAACGAGAAATCCTTATTGGAGTAGGAAAGCGCGGACACCTGCTTCTTCAACGAATTGTTTGACCGTCTTCTGTTTCTTCGCCTTGATTGCAGCCTCACGGGACTTGTCTTGAGCCTCGATGCCTTTAAGTCGCTCGAGATCGTACATGTCCTTCGGCCGCCAGGAATCCATTGATACACGTTTTCTCATACAAATGTATTGGCCGGCTTATTAGGCTTATTTTATGGCCTATAAAAAAATACCATTGATTTACAACATGGTCTTAGTGAGTAGTAGTTAACTCCTATACGATTTCTCGGGCGCCGATTCTGTAGCAAATCGGTGTGATGTGCTAATCGGAGGTTTTACCCTACCGCCACAATGAGTCGAGTCCCGTCATCGCCATGACAATCACCGTCTTCGTGACGACCATTGGCACGTCGCGGCGCCCTTTATGGGTCATCTGATGACCGCTCTCGGGTAGGGCGCGCTGCTTGCTGTTCGTGACAACGTGCGAGTCTTCGGCTGCACTGCGTCCATGGCGTTTGCCCGAAGACCCCTCGTGGCCGGCCGATGACGACAGTAGGCCTATAATAACAAAGCTTGTGAGAGAGTGACAGGCAGAAACATGGAGACCGCCTCTCCGAGCTGAGGCGGAGAAGAACAGCCGCTTCGGAACGAGGTCGCGAGATTCCGGGGCAGGATGGTCTCGGCTCGGCTGGTGCGCCTCGAGTCCGCGGCAGAACTCGATTGAGACTCCGCGACTGGCTGAGAACAGAGACCTTTTGCTAGAGCCTCTCGAGACGCGACGTGACAGGACGAGAGAGGGGACGAGGAGGGGAGAGCAGGAGAAGATAAGATGCCCGGGGACAAAAAGGCCAAGGAAGGCTGGGTCACGACGGGAGAAAAGGGCGACTTCAAGCGCGCGGAGAGCGTCTTTCGCAACTGGATCAAGGCCGACGGATCGACAGAGTTTCCCGTGGAAAAGGATCGCTATGTCGTGTACATTTCCTACGCATGCCCCTGGGCTTCGCGCGTCTACGCCGCCATCAACTTGCTCGGTCTCCGCGACGTCTTTGAGATTATCCCTGTGGAAGACGTCTTTCAGCGGACGCGCCCCGACGACCCGGACGACGAACACAAGGGCTGGGTCTTTTCGGAACGCAGGCCCGACACGCTTCTCGGCACGTCGACCATCCGAGAGATCTACGAGCTCCAGGACCCGGACGTAGAAACGCGTTACACGGTCCCCATCGTTTTCGACAAGAAGCAAAAGCGCATTGTCAGCAACGAGAGCGCGGAAATTTTGCGCATGATCAACAGCGAATTTGGCTCTCTCCGTGACAAAGATACGGGCCCGTTCGCAGAGCTCGACTTGTATCCGGAAGACTTGCGCGAGGCCATTGATGAAGTCAACGCTTGGGTTTACCCGCAGCTCAACAATGGTGTGTATCGATGCGGCTTTGCCGTCAAGCAAGAGGCCTACGATGAGGCGGTCAGCGACGTCTGGGACGCCCTGGACAAGGCCGAGGCCATTCTCGCTCGCCAGCGCTACATGACGGGCGACCGCTTCACCGAGGCCGATCTGCGTCTTTTCGTGACGTGCATTCGCTACGACGAAATCTACGCTGAGCATTTCAAGTGCACGCGCAGGATTGCAGACACGTGTCCGAATCTTTGGGGGTTCACACGCGAGATTTATCAAATGCCCGGCATCAAAGAGACTGTTGTGCTCGATGCCTGCTCGAATCATTATCGCAAGAGCCATCCGACGATCAACCCGCATGGCATTATTCCCATTTCCTACTTTCGCATCAAGTCCTCCAAGCCATTTCCAGAGTGCGCCTACGAGGCCTTCTCTGAGCCGCATGGTCGTGACAAGGCCGGTAAAGCGAGCAAGTCGGGTTTCCGCGCCATGTTTTCCTCGTCACGTTGAATGGGCTTATTCTTTGCAGCTTGCCTGACTGTTTCATAATCGCGCAGGAATTAAGTCCCCTTCGGAGCGTTATTTAAATTCGGTCTGCCAGACGCCCGACGTTGACTACGACGCTGACTGGGTCGTGCGCGACAATAGCGTTGACAACCAAGCTACCGTCGGGTGAGTTCGGTGCTCTTGGGTGTGCTTCAAGCTGCACGCAGTTTAGAGGAGATCTTCGTCATACGAGAGTTATTCTCAAAAGAAAAACGCTCTTCTGCACGGGACCTAGATTGCCCATTCTAAAACAGAACAAAAGAACAAGAAAAGCGTAAACAAGATCACTTGTTTGGGTAAACTGGAAAGGTTGTAATTGACAAGACCGCGCAGAGTGTCTTCGCTGGGATGGTGTTGGTGGTAGTGGTTGCCTCAGCCCCCAAAGAGCGCCACATTCTCGATGACAAAACTTTGAATGAACTTGCGAAAGATTTGCAGATCCTCACTCTGTGTGCTTGGATCAGCATCCAAAGCAGCCCCAGCGGCCTGCAAGGAAGCGGCGCTGCTACTCTCAGCCGAGACCTTGACTGGCGCGTTGAGCGAAATAAGAATATCCGTCGTATACTTGGGGAGCCGAATGTTGCAGAGAAAGACGCGAATGGTGTTTTGGGCGCTTTCCCTGAACTTTGCGACCACCTGCGTTCCAATGACCACGTTGCTAGCTGCTGCAGGATCGGCAACCTTATCCAAGCATGGAACCGTGGTTGCAGGCACGCCGACTTCCGAGTACTCAATGACTGTTGCCTCGGATCCATTGGCGCCGGCGAGGTCCTCGAAGAAGTACTTGCCCGCCGTCTCGTTGCTTTCTGACGCAGTCAGCTCCAGCACCTCGACAATGATCGACCTGTCTGTATTCTGGTCCGCAAAGACCTCCTGGTGGTCCGGGACTTCGCGCACGGTGCTCACGTCCGCGAACGCGGCGGGCAGTGACGCGGTGATGGCCCCACCGAAGAGCTCGCGCTTCGCGAAGATGAGGCCATCTTTACTCTGCGTCTCGGACCCTTTCGCTGCCGAGGTGGTGGGCGCGGCGCCCGCCGCTGCCTCCTCATCCATGGCCCTTCCACCGCGCAAAGCGAGCGCCTAGTCTATGGGATAGAGGCAAACTCACGCGCGAGGGTTCAACTTTGTTGTGATAGTGACCAATGAATAGACAGACGCCAAGAACGAAGGCCTCGGTGGCTTGGCTGCCATGGCTGGCTGGCTGGTGATTGACTTGCTGTAGAGATGCTCGGCATGGGCGCAGAAGAAAAGACTCGGCGCAATCTTGGGAAATTGTAGTAAAACAGTAATGGTCCAAGGTCTCGAGTAGAGAAGACAGACAAGCTTCCTCACTTGCCAGCAACCAGCTGCGTATTCCTCTCCTTCTTCACATTACGTTAATCGAGACATTTGGAGGCTATATCCCGATGATTTGTAAAGTGGATTATAATCCACTTTAGAACCTTTGGAAGGTGGTGCATCTAAAAAAGAATGTTGTATTGTGGATTAAGGGTGACATTAAGTACCCTGATTTTGCCCGTTTCTAGAGTCTCTTGCCCTTCCACGTCTTCGCGTTTGGAGATGACACTGTGTCTGGTTGCTCAGTCTTGCCCTAGGTGCCACACGAAATCGGCCCAAGGTTGTGCGACAGGTAGTTTACCTTTTTTCGAGGATGGCAAAGTCGCTTTGCGTGTTGCCCTGCCCGACGATAAATTTGCAGGCTATTCAGGGCGCGTACGCAAGCCCGCGGCTGCGTACAAGCAGGTTGCTTGCGCTGGTGAACTAGGCCGAGTGGCCTAGGGGGCTAGCCCGCCGGCGCAGCAAGCACCACGCTCAGCACGAGCAGCGAAGACGGCATCATCGTGGAGCCTGTGATCTAACCATCAACCTAACCATCGCAACCTGGCCGAGAGCGCAGGAAACGCGACGCAACGGAGTACCTGAAGGATCGATAGAAGCCGT